>LR990922.1:0-32500 GCA_905163415.1 Noctua fimbriata
GGGAGTTATTAAGGCACGGAAAACACAAAAACACGTTGTTTTTAGTGTAAAAGTAACCTCACTTTTTCCCAAGTACTTTTCCGCCACGAGGTGTGACGCACAACAAGCCAGCACTGAAGACTCCGAAGCCGGCCGAGGAATCTCTCAGAAAACCAGTCATCAGCGTGACGACTCCGCGGAGTGCTACCAGGTAAGCCCCGAGGGAACTCCTGAACCCCTTGACCTAGACCCTCCGAGCTTGGGCTCATCCTACTTGGGATTTCAGGATCTTCCCTGAGCCACCAAGAGTCCCTCCACCCCCACCCCCCCCAAACCTCTACCCCCCCCCCCCGTATTTTGTCAGAGACCCGAGCAAGGGTACTGCTGACCCCCCCAACCTCTTCCCTCACATCGAGTGAACCCCCCCCCCCCCCTCAACCACTTCACCCCCCCCATCGACTCCCCACGAAACCTCCCCCCCCCTCCCATACCCCTCACCCCCCCTCGACTCCCCACGAAACCTCCCCCCCCCACCCCCCTCAGGGCTACCTCACCCCCCCGCGACGTAGCTCCGGACCCGTTGGACCTAGGAAGCCGAGTTTGGGCTCGTTTGAAAGGGCTCGAAGAGTTCTTTCATCTGGCTCCAACAGAATCCTGAAGTTCGGCACCACACAAGCAGCAATCCGGCGGCATTGCAGAATTCCACTGCGAACCACCACCAGAGCGCACACAGGGCTCACATCATCGAGTTCTGGTTGCATCGGGCTCCTCATCGGACAGCAGACGCAGAACAACAGCGGAAGCATCCGTGAGTCCATCTCATAAAAAAAAAAAAAAAAAAAAAAAAAAAAAAAAAAAAAAAATAATAATAATAATAATAACAGGCACATTTATAAAATATTTCTTAAAGTACAAATTAGCATTTAAGCAATACGTTAATTATATAATTATAACTGTAGCATTTAAGGCATTAGCTATAAAAAATGTCTTCCAAACCTGCCATCACCTCCCGCAAAACGACCACGGAGGCCGCGAAAGCCCCTAAATCCCTTAGGGAAAAAGTACTCAAAAACACGGCTAAATCGGTGGTCTCGGAACAGTCGGCGCGTCCGTCGCAGACGCCACAGGTGCCAAAGGCTGCGTCGGAGCCGGACGTAGCAAACAGGGCACCGCCAGTACAAACCACGCCCGAGACGACAAACCCAGAACATGTTAGGGTCGCTGAAATTGTCATCAACTGGGAGCAGTGTGGCATCTCCCCCCCCCGCCAGATCATCTCAGACGAGGAAAGCTCGGTGGCCTCCTCAGAGAGCCAAGCACCACCAAGTGGGCGGCCGAGCCTCCTCTATAGAACGCCGAGAAGAGGTACCGGGGTCGAGATGGACCTGGCTACGCGAGAGGCCAACGATCTCCTCCAAAAAGGGAAGGACGCCCTGGAAGCGGCAGGCAATATGAAAAGGGAGTGCAAGGCCACAGCCCATGAGTGCCTTCAGGGCCTCTACGAGACGGCCCTGTCACTCGCTGACTCGAGATCGCGTCACAAGTGTAATCTCGAGAAGGAGCGCTCTCGACACGCCCAAGAGCTAGTGCGGGTCGAGAGGGCTCATAATCGCGAATTAATGGCAATGAAGGGCGAGCTCTCCCTCATGAGGATGGACGTCTCAGAGACGAAAAAAGAGGCAAAAGGGATCCGGGAATGGCTGGGTCACGAAACGCTTGAAGCCTTCAAAGGCATCAAGGAGGTGAAAAATGAGGTCACAACCGCGAGCCTCCAAAACCAGGGGGAGCACGAGAGAACAAGGCAAGAGATCGCAAGCGCCCCGGGGGATCCCAAGTGGGATTCGATGTTGGCCGGCCTCTCACGCCTTGATACTAATGTGACCAGCATTTCAAACCAGCTGGACGTGCTCCGTAAGGCTTTGGAAAGGCTCAAGGAAGACCTCACCCAGCCCAGGATTACGCAACCGGACCTTAGTTGCCCAGAGCCAGAGACGGGCCTCCTGACTGCCGCCAAATTTGAGGAGGAGCTGCTGAGGGTACACTTACAACTGCAGGCCATCGTGAATAGGCCCATAGTTTCCCCCCCACCACCACAACCACCACTCAACATTACACCACAACTGAAGCCACTATACGAAAGGCTGGAGATGGTCTCAGCAGACCTCCGCGTACTGCGTGATAAGGAACCGACGATCCAGGCGCCCTTGGCGCTGAATCTGGAAGCGGAACTGGCAGTCGGGGAGGTAAAAAAGACCCTCCAAAACATCGAGAAAGGGGTAGCGGAATTGGGCAAAGCGGAGAAACCGCTACCACAACAACAAGGCCCCAAAACCTTTGCCCAGGTCGCCAGCACACCCAAGCCCCCGAAACCACCCACTCAACCCAATCATACCCTGATCGTCTCGTCGACGGACCCCCGACACACTGGGGATAATGTGATCGAGAGGATCAGGACTGCCCTGGACCTTAAGAAAAGCGGAGCCCGGGTTGACACAGTCCGGAAGGCGCGGAACCAGAAAGTGGTTCTGAGGTGCGCCAGTAAGACGGATCTGAACCTGATCAGAGATCAGTTCAAGTCGAACGCAGGGCTAAAGGTCCAGGAGCCGAAGCCACAAAACCCCTTGGTGTGCATTAAGGGAGTGTTGTCTAGCTACAGCGACGAGGAGATAGTCGAACATCTCAAGGCGCAGAACAAACACCTTCTGCAGGACGTCGCTGTGAATGGACACACTATAAGGGTGCGCTACAGGAAGCGCGCGAGAAACCCCCATGAGTGCCACCCTGTCCTGGAGCTCTCGCCGGAGCTCTGGAAGTGCTACACGCAGGTGCAGAAGGTGCATGTGGGCATCAAGCGGTGCCCGATTGTGGACCAGTCCCCGCTAGTACAGTGCTCAAAGTGCCTTGCCTATGGTCACAATAGGACCTTATGCAAGGCCGGCAAAGAAGCCTGCAGTCACTGCAGTGGAGCGCACAGCAGTAGGGACTGCCTCGCTCGGGCTGACGGCAAACTGCCCACCTGCATCAACTGTAAGGTGGCACACAGGACGGACAGCGACCTGGCACATACAGCGTTCAGCGAAAACTGCCCGGAACGCCAAAAATGGGATGGTATAGCGAGGTCGCGCGTTTCCTATTGCTAAGGGCGACCAAGAAACCGCAAACAGCCAACCAGTCACCCTTCAAAACACAACAAGACCGAAACCAAGATTGAAGTTCATCCAAGCCAATCTTCAGCGCTCCAAGCTGGCCACAGAAGAACTCTACATGGCGGCTCAGGCAAAGGGAGTTTCAGTAGCACTTGTTCAAGAGCCCTACGTAGGAAGAACAGGTGTGATGAAACAAAACCCCGGCACACAAGTCATCCAGTGCAGCCTCAACCGACAAAAACCAGTAAAGGCGGCGATCGTTGTCTTCGGGAACAACCTGGAGGTCATCCACGACCCCCAGCTTGTGACCGAGAACATCTCCGCCGTCCTGCTGAAGGTCGGCCAGCTCAGCTTCGGGGTGCTATCGGTCTATTTTGAAGGTGACCAGGAACTCGAACCCTACCTTTCGGCAACAAATGCAACTCTACAAAAACTACGCACACAAAACACCATAGTGGGAGGAGACATAAACGCCTGGAGCCAGTGGTGGGGAAGTGTCTCCGAAAACCATCGCGGGGCGGCGTACAACTCATTCCTCAATGAGCGGGATCTCCACATCCTCAACACAGGTCAAACACCGACGTTCGAGACCTACAGAGGAGACAGGTGGTGTACAAGCAACGTCGACGTGACGGTATGCAGCCTGTCACTGCTAGGCAAGGTCGAAGAGTGGCGGGTTGAAAGGAGTGTAATAACTTCCGACCACAACGCAATAACCTTCTCGATGCGCTTAGAAAAGGCCTTGGAACCCTTAAGCAGAATCTCGACGCGCATCTACAACACCAAGAAGGCAAAGTGGTCCGACTTCAGCACGCACTTCAAGACCAGCCTGGCGGACAATGACATAACATCAGTCAGAGTCTCGGCCGTCTCGAACCCAGAGGATCTGGAGTCTCTCATCACAATCTACGTCCGCAACATCCACCGCTCATGTGAGGAAGCGATCCCAAAACTGGGGTCGCCTAAATACGACGCCAAGCCCCCATGGTGGAGCCATTCTCTAGATCGTCTCCAAAAAGATGCGCTGACGAAGAAGAGAAGGATCCGGAATGCAGCCGCAAGCCGGAGACATTTCACCATAGAGGAATATGTACTGGCAAAGAACACATACACCGCAGCAGCGATGGAAGCTGCCACAACCAACTGGAAGGAGTTCTGCTCGAAGCAGGACCGAGAGAGCATGTGGGACGGCATCTACAGGGTACTAAGGAAGACAGCCAGAAGACAGGACGATGCGCTGCTGAGAAACACCGCAGGCGAGACGCTCAGTCCAGAGCAATCAGCAGATCTCCTGGCTAAAACCTTCTACCCTGACGACTCAACGGATGCCGAACAGCCGTACCACACATCACTGAGAAGGCTAGCGGAGGAAAAGAACCCTCAAGGACTGTCTGCTGACGATCCACCCTTCACAACCGCGGAGCTGGAAATGGTTCTCCAAAACCAAAACCCGAAAAAAGCTCCCGGTCCCGATGGACTAACAGCAGACATCTGCACAGCGGCGATAAATTGCGACAGGGAAGTGTTCCTAATGATGGCCAACAAGTGCCTGTCGTTATCGTACTTCCCGAAGCAATGGAAGGTCGCCCACGTGTGCATACTCCGCAAGCCAGGAAAGGACGACTACACCAGTCCCAAGTCCTACAGGCCAATAGGTCTGCTCTCGGTCCTAGGAAAGATCATTGAAAAGCTCCTGGTAGGCAGACTCCAGTACCACTTCCTCCCCACTCTTAACACAAATCAATACGGGTTCATGCCACAGCGCGGCACCGAGGACGCCCTCTATGCCCTAATGGGACACTTACGTGCTGAAATCAAAGCCAAAAAGATCGTGCTTTTGATATCATTGGACATAGAGGGGGCCTTCGATAACGCGTGGTGGCCAACACTCAAAAGACAGATGGTAGTCAAAAACTGTCCCAAAAACATCTACGCTCTCGTCACCTCATACCTGGAAGACCGGAACATCAGGGTCAACTACGCCAGAGCGACTAGTGAGAAGGGTACCACGAAAGGATGCGTCCAGGGCTCAATTGCCGGGCCGACGTTTTGGAACCTTATCCTAGACTCGCTCCTACACAAAATGGCTAGTATGGGCGTATACTGCCAAGCCTTCGCAGACGATGTCGTCCTTATCTTCTCGGACTTTTCGACCGGTCCCCTGCAGCAAACAGCCAACGACACTTTAGACGTAGTATCGGAATGGGGAGTCCAAAATAAGCTACGTTTCGCCGCGCACAAGACCAATGCGATGGTGTTAACGAGAAAGCTAAAATACGACGATCCGGTACTCCACATGTCGGGCACCCAGCTGAATCTGGTCAAAGAGGTCAAGTTGCTGGGTCTCACAATAGACTCTAAGCTCACCTTCAACGCGCACGTGTCTGCGACCTGCAAAAGGGCCGCAGACATCTACAAACAGCTTGCATGCGCAGCAAAGGTGACTTGGGGTCTCAACAGAGAGATAATAAGGACGATATATGTGTCGGTGATAGAGCCCATCGTGATGTATGCAGCGAGCGCATGGGCCCCTGCAGCCGAGAAACTGATGACAAGGAATCAGTTCGACTCGCTGCAGAGAGGTTTCGCGCAGAAGATCTGCAAAGCATACCGCACGGTGTCTCTGACATCGGCACTTGTACTGTCAGGCCAACTCCCCCTAGATCTCCGGGTAATCGAGGCGGCAACCCTTTTCAAGATCAAAAAGGGACATTCCCAAGAGTTCATACCGCCGGGCCGCGAGCTGGAG
Source organism: Noctua fimbriata (assembly GCA_905163415.1). Lineage (NCBI taxonomy): Eukaryota > Metazoa > Arthropoda > Insecta > Lepidoptera > Noctuidae > Noctua > Noctua fimbriata. The sequence continues at coordinate 5,875 of LR990922.1, forward strand.
TGCAACGTGCACCACTCCCAAAACCCCCACCCAGCGCTACTCACAACAACGGAGTATGCACGCCTAGAGGACATGACTCCTGAGACCCTGGAAACCCACCAAGTAATCGGTCCCCAAATATACACCGATGGCAGCAAGATAGAGGGGAAAGTCGGGGCTGCCTTAACTTGGTGGGAAAACGGAAAGGAGTCCAAGTCCAGCACTTTTGGTCTGGAGCCTCACAACACGGTCTTCCAATCAGAAATGTACGCTCTCTTCAGAGCTGTCAGGATGGCAGGTGAATCCAGTGCGGCCTCCGTAAGCATCTTAAGTGACTCAAGATCGTCACTTGACCTGCTGAGGAGTCCATCTGTCACTCACCACCTGGCACTACAAATCAAGAGATGCGTCCGCAAGATCAGAGAAGAAGGCCGAGAAGTCAGGTTCTTTTGGCTCAGGGCCCACGTGGGAACCGCCGGGAATGAGAGAGCGGACGAGCTGGCCAAGGAGGCAGCCCTCACAAAAGAGACAGCGGACTACAGCAAGGTCCCCGTATCGTTCGTGAGAAGGAAGATACGGGAGGGGACTGTAAGGAAGTGGCAGGCACGCTACGAGTCCTCGAGTACAGGATCGGTCACAAAAGTGTTCTTCCCAGACGTCCTAGCGGCAAAAAGGACACTCAGAGACGCAGTTCTCACACCGGTCCATGTACAAGTTCTAACAGGACACGGGGGATTCTCAGCGTATCTCCACCGCTTCCATCTCAAAGACAGTCCCTCGTGCGTCTGTGACCCCAGCTGCGATGAAACAGTCTGGCATCTGCTCTTTGAATGCCCCAGATTCAGCCATGACAGAATGGAGCTGGAAATCAAAATTGAAACCCAGCTTAGCCAGTCCACACTCCACACCATCATGGGGAGGCCGGCTACCAGAAAACCGTTCTTGGCATTCGCGAGCAAAGTCGCCAAAGTCGCAGCAGAGGCTAACAAAACGGACGCTACCTCGCAAAGTCGAAGCCGACTACCATCTAGGCAGACAGCACCGAGCACAATAACAACTACAGCAACAACAACACATACAACAACAACAACACAGACAACAACAACACAAAACAGAACACGCACACCACTCACCATAACTCAAGGTACACACGTTGACACAAATGACCAGCCAGCACCAGCAGCAGTGGCAGCAGCAGAGGTCAGCCTACAACCAGCCCCTAGTATCATGCCCATCACGGAACTCCTGGCATGCGGAGGAAACGGAGTTCCAGGCATCAGACTGCGACCTGTCGCTCTGTTCATGAACAGAGAGGCAGAAAAGTTGGGTATAGGCTTCTGCATAGGCTCAAGCCGAGCTGCAGCCCGTATTCCCATCTCACCAGGCCTCGCTGCCTTGATCAACGGAAGCACCACCAAAACGAGCATGAAGGGTAGTAAGTACGCCGCACTACCACAGGTGGAAGTAGCCTCTCACCGATGCCGGCTAATGCGACTTAAAGGAAAGACGATCGCATTACTCGAGTGGCGAGAGGAGACTCCATTCGCTCAGGCATGCTCGTTGCTTCAAAAGATCAGGGAGGCCGGGGTAGACACGCGAGTCATAGCCCGCACTATAAGCATTGACGCGATGGAGGTCGGAGGAGAGAGGGGAGACGTCGCTGACCGCTTCGGCTGCTTAAAAGCCTCCGAACAACATGAGGTAGTCGTCTATGAGGACAGAGGGGAAACTCTAAGTTTCCTTAAAACCCCCAGAGACCCAACAGCCAGCGCGACGAGCTCCGCAACAAACCCGACCACCCAAAGCGGATCAGAGAGGGCCCAGCAGAAGGCAGCTGCCGAAAAAGCTGCAAAACAGCAAAACTGTACCACCAGCCCGGAGGCCCAGACCAGGTCGAGGAGTCGCCTGAAAGCCTTCGGCACTTTCCTCAGCACACTGCTCCCAAGCACTAGCCGCGGATCACCAACGGGGAAACAGGAAGCAGCAGTGGAGAGGTTTTTTAGGAAATCTCCAAAAAAACCAGCACAATGGCAGCCTACGCCAACGAGAGCCGACAAAGGGCAAGTCAGCCCACCTGTCCTCGCAGTGAACTCGGGCACCACAGACCACGTGAAGAGCGCTTTCCTCGAGTACGTAGCAATTGTGAGGGCGACCAGAGAGGTCAATCTCATAACATGCAAGAAGATCCTGCAGACCTTCCACAGAAACACAGAAGGACTGCTAAGGGTTCTGCTCGAGGAGGCTGGGGCAGCCGTGTATGACAACGTCAAATCCTTAGTCATTAAAGGGGAAATGGCGGGGTCGTACATGGCAGCCTATAGCACAAAGAATGGTTTCGTGGCCCTGGACGAGGAGGAAACGGAGCGCGTGGGAAGGCCAAAGTATAAAGCATCAGATGACGACCCGATAGTGGTTACCGCCAAATGCACCAAGATCATGCTGGACGATAGGATCCTTGAAATGGCACAGTCCATCTCCGGGATCCCTGATAAAACAGCACCGCAGGAACATTGGACGGTACCCAATATCAGGTGGGTAAACGGAGTTCCGGGTTGCGGCAAGACAACCTGGGTGGTGAAACACTTCGATGGGGAGAAAGACGTTGTAGCCACCACGACGACCGAAGCTGCCAAAGATCTCAGAGAGAAGCTTGCGCACCGCTTGGGAGACCGAGTAAAGACAAAGGTGCGCACTATGGCCTCAATCTTAGTCAACGGGTTCAAAAATGAAGAGAAATGCTACCGCCTAACGGTAGACGAGGCTCTAATGAACCATTTTGGGGCCATAGTCATGGCAGTAAAGTTGTCGGGAGCAAGCGAGGTTGTCCTCATCGGAGACGTGAACCAGCTACCATTTTTGGACAGAGAGAACCTTTTCGAGTTAAGGTATACCCGTCCAAACATGGTGGCTGGTATAACCCAGCAGCTACTCTGCACGCACCGCAATCCGATGGATGTGGCTTTCGCACTCAGCGAGATATACTCCGGTATATACTCCTCAAAGTCGTCGCTGTCGCGGGTCCACTCACTGAGCGTCGAAGGGTATACGGGAGCGCAAATACCGAACACTGCCCAGAACACCCTGTACCTGGTTCATACGCAGGAGGAGAAAGCTTCTCTTGTCGGCCAGGGATACGGGTCCGGCGAAGGGTCGCGAACTCTTACCATTCACGAGGCCCAGGGTTTGACCTTCGACAGCGTGATTATCATCAACACCAAGTCCAGGAGGCTCCAAATCCACGACAGCATCTCTCACGCGGTAGTGGCGGTGTCGAGACATACAGTCAGTTGCGTCTATTACACCGACGACGCCGATGACGCCACAGGCCGCTTTGCAAAGAGAGCGATGGATGCGCCTACTAAAACGGTCGTCGAATACAACCTGAAGACGGCCATGCAGCATCGAGACGCGATTGTCGTGGAGGCTTTACTCAGGCTAGCGAAGTCCCTGGTCAGTCGACGCACGTAGTCCCCATCCAAACCCCAAAACCCAACCCCCAACCCAAACTACTCCATAAAATAAATAAAAAATATTGTGTAAAACTGCATGGCGGAGTGAGTCTGTCATACTTACGTAAAAGTTTTTGCCGATGGTGGCACTCGCTTCGCCAGGCAGTTATCAGTGAAATGTCGCATATGTGTATCCCTAGTTATATATAAATTATTAATTAAGAATTAAGACTTAAGTAAATAAATACAAATTTCTTGTGTAAAACTGCACGGCAGAGTGAGTCTGTCAAAGTCACGTAAGGGCTTGCCGATGGTGGCGCTCACTTTGCCATGCAGTTATCAGTCAAATGTTTTATTTTAATTTTTATTTTAATTTTGTGTACATAAACTTTAGTGAAATAAAAAATAAATTAAGATTTTAAGTAAATAAATAAGCCTGAAAAAAAAAAAAAAAAAAAAAAAAAAAAAAAAAAAAAAAAAAAAAAATTATAATAAGAGATGGTCTCACGTGGATTTTAAGTTACCTAGCACCTAGCATAATGTAACGTGTCCAATGTGGGAGCACGCATGCAATAATCAATATACAAATCAATACCAAACAATGTAATTAAGTGAAAAAGAGCGCGGACCTCCACGTCTGCGGTAAAAAAACTCGTTCAAAAAAAAAAAAAAAAAAAACCTAACCTAACCTAACCTAACCTAACCTAACCTAACCTAACCTAACCTAACCTAACCTAACCTAACCTAACCTAACCTAACCTAACCTAACCTAACCTAACCTAACCTAACCTAACCTAACCTAACCTAACCTAACCTAACCTAACCTAACCTAACCTAACCTAACCTAACCTAACCTAACCTAACCTAACCTAACCTAACCTAACCTAACCTAACCTAACCTAACCTAACCTAACCTAACCTAACCTAACCTAACCTAACCCAGTCTGGCTCCAACCACCGCCGCGAACGCCACGTTTTTTGTACGTCTCCGGCTTTAAAAATTCGAAAAAGTGGTAAAAAGTGGTCCAATTCATACAAATTTGGCATCGGAGTGTGAGGAAAAGTGAAAGCTATACGCCCCCGTGAAAGTTATTATCCGCAGTGCTGTGCATTCTTCATACCACCTGAAAAACCTCAATATTTTGAGGTTAAACTGTGAAGATAAACCTTTAAACGCAAACGCTGCCGAAACGAAATCGACGACCCTAGTTTTTTATTGAAGAACGGGGAGGGGGTCAACACCACACACCATATGGGCCACTTGGAAATTTAAAAAACCTAGAGCATCGGGATATATTCAGCAGAATATAAAAACACGTGGTGCTGAAAACGCCGTAAACGTGGAGCCAGACGCCTGAAAGTTCGCAGCCATCATCTCTTCCACGAACGTAGACGGTAAATGCTTGAAAAATTTCTCTACCTGCTTTACCCGATTTTTAAGAGGGTATTGAAATTTCAAAATTTGGACTCCTGTATCTCCGGGCACAATTAATTTTTTCAAGATCTCCAACTGCAGTCCTCGGCGCGCTTATCAAATTAATATAAATTATAAGTTTTAGATTTTTAGATTGTGTATTTTTTAAATTATAAGGAAATTCATTGAATAACCACTTTTTCAAAAATTTTACATACCTACTGTAAGTTTTTTGTACTGTTCTTTTTTATATTGTGTAGCGCTATAATTTTCTTATTTTTAGACATTTTTTCCAGAATTTTTCGTCTAGTGGAACCCGAGATATCGAATTTTTACTCATTTTTGGCTGTAATTCGAAATTTAATGCTAAATTGCTATTTTTGACACCGGGACCGGGTTTAATACGTCCTCTGTGACTCATACAAGCCCAAACACGGTCTATACATCTTTAAAATTGAGCAAATTGATAAAATCCCGCCATCTTGGTTTCCAGGTTTAAAATTTTAAACTGCGATATCTCGGAGACCGCTGGGCCGAGAATTCTCGGATTTTCACTTTTACTTGGAGCTTGATGTTATCTTTGGGGAGAGTGGGGTTTCGTGACTTTTTGCGTTACTGAAAATTTTGACGCTGAAACCGTTTTCAGGAGAAGCCTGAAGTGACGCCGAACTGACCACCCAAAACCCTGACGTTCTGGGACGTCGGGTTAGAAAGTTACGGGTCTTTTAACATAACAACTGACAGCTCGGCGGCCATTTTGTATATTTTCAAACCGCTATAACTCCCGAACCGGAGGTCGTGGGAAGTAGCGGTTTTTTGACTTTTATTAGGGAGATCGTTGCCCTTCTTACTATTCTTTTTCAGGCGGATTGGAGCCAAAAATTTTCGGGCTCCTGAAAACGATTTCAGCGATTAGTGGGGTTCAAGCCAAGTTGGGAGAGCCCAAACTCGGGGGGTCTGCGACTTTCCCAAAGGGAGTTATCCGCAGTCAAATTTAGATATTGACAGTTCCGCGGCCATTTTGAGCAATCTTTGAAGACCCATAACTCCTGAACGGAGAGTCGTAGAGGGCCGGGATTTTCTATATGTACATAAGCTGACCATAGTCTCTGAGCTGGGGCACTTTTCAGCCGTCTTCTAAGTATAATCATTTTTCAGCCTGAAAACCGAGTCAGTGGATAGGTCTCATCGAGCCAAGTGCAGGGAACCCAAACACAAGGGTATTTGGGCCAGTGGTTCCGGAGATATCCTTTTGCAACCACTTTTTGGTCGCCATCTTGGCAAAAAACCAAGATTTTAAAGTTAGGATATCTTCGGCACCCTTCGGTGGAATTGCACCGAGTTTGGGTTTATTTGAAAGGGCTTGAGGAGAGCTATCCATTGAACGTAGAAAAACGGCTCTACATAGAGCTTAGTTGACATAAGCTCTACATCGACGGCTTTCGACCCCAGGAAGCTAAATTTTTCTTCTGTGTTTAGTGCTTGACCCGCTCTATTGAGCTGGGCTGACCGAGCTAACTCTATATAGAGTAGCACCTCAATTTACCCAGATTTCTACGATCTGAAATACTTTTTTATTTTTAATAATTTCTTTACCTGTGCTGTGTTATACACTTTTATATTTTGACCTACAATTTTGACGCATACCTACCAACATGATGGGAATCAGGACCCCACTGAAAAAGGTGGCTGATGGTGAGAAATCGCCCGAGAAGCCGACTACATCGCCTCCAAATGTAAGACGTAGCGTTGGAGAATGGGAAACTGTGAAGTCTTCCAACAAGGACTCAACACCACCCATAACCACCAAGACGGCACAGGCTGGCCCTGCAAGAACTATTACCAAACCTCCACTATCGTTGGAGAATAAAGCTCTGAGAACAAAACTAATAGAAGTTCATTCCCCGCCGAAAGCGCAGTATGCGGATCGGTCGGCAGAAGCTAGGGCCTGCCTTAACAAAGCCAAACTTCTCTTGAACAGCTCGCGAAATACAAAAAATGAAATAAAAAACGGCATCATCGAGGCGCTGGATCGGCTTTTCCAATTGGTAAAAGAGGCCGAAAGGCTGACCAAAAGTAAGGGCTCAGGAACGGGAAACGAAATTGCACGGCCCGAAGTCGTCACCGCCACTGACACTACCTTTTCGCTTCCAGCCGACCAAAATCAGCTGGAATTACACATAAAAAACCACTCGATCCTGCTGGAGACAAACTCTCGAAAGATGGAAGAGCTAAAAGCAGTTATTGAACAGCACAGGATTTCTCTCGAGAACGGAACTGCCGCAACGTATGCGAGTGTAACTGCGATCCACAGCGGAAAGGCGAACCCAGTGCGGAGTACGCTGCATTCGATCGTAGTTACCTCCAAGGACGACACAGAAACCGGAGATGAAGTCCTAAACAAAGTTCGGCAAGCGGTGGATGCAAAAGAGGGTTGGGTCAAGGTGGAAAAGGTAAGAAAGGCAAAGGACAGGAAAATCATAATGGGTTTCCAAACAACGGAAGAGAGGGAGAAAATTAAAAGTAAGTTGGCAAAGGAAAGACAGGACCTCAATGTCGAGGAAGTGAAGAACAAGGACCCACTGCTGATCCTCAGGAGCGTCCTCTCAGTTAATTCAGACGAGGACGTCCTGATGGCCTTAAGAAATCAAAACAGGGAGGTTTTTCGCAATCTCGACAAAGAGGAGGACAGAGTGGTGGTTAAGTTCCGAAGAAGAACGAGAAACCCACACACGAGTCACGTTGTGGTCAGCGTCTCACCCACCATTTGGAGACGGGCTACTGAACTCGGATGCCTGCACGTGGACCTTCAGCGCGTAAGGGTTGAGGACCAAACCCCTCTAGTACAATGCACGCGCTGTCTGGGCTACGGACATGGCAGACGATTCTGTAAAGAAACTGCTGACTTGTGTAGTCATTGCGGCGGCCCTCATTTGAGGTCGGAATGTGCCGACTGGCTTGCGGGTGCTCCGCCAAAGTGCCAGAACTGCACAAGAGCCAAACTCGGGGACACTGACCATAACGCCTTTAGCCTTGACTGCCCGACACGCCGTAAGTGGGACCAAATCGCGCGATCAACGGTGGCGTACTGCTGAGGGCACCCATGGCAACCCAAACCCGTACTCGATGATACAGGCCAACCTCCAGAGGAAAAGACTAGCGACCAATGAGCTTCTAACGGAAGCCGTAAAGCGCGGAGTCGCCGTTGCTCTCCTCCAGGAACCATATGTGGGCGGGGCAAAGGTTATGAGGAACCACAAGGGCGTTCGGATCTTCCAGAGCACTGGCACCGGAGATGGGACTGTCAAGGCCGCAATAGCGGTATTTGACAAAGACCTAATTGTTGTGCAATACCCGAAACTCACCACGAACAACATCACCGTGGTGGGAATCCGAACCAGTGCCTGGACGATCACGCTGGTCTCCTTTTACTTTGAGCCGGACCAGCCAATTGGACCATATCTGGAGCATCTCAAACGCATTGAGGACAAAGTAGGCTCCAGAATGTGGATTGTTGGAGGAGACGCAAACGCTAAAAGTACCTGGTGGGGAAGCCTGTCCATCGATCGGAGGGGTGAAGAAGTGTCCGGAGTTCTCGATGAACTGGGTCTCAATATACTCAACAGAGGGGAAATTCCGACTTTCGACACGATCAGAGGGGGGATACGTTTTTGCAGCCACGTCGATATCACAGCGTGTTCGACGGACATTCTGGACCTGGTAGACGACTGGAGGGTAGACGAGGGTCTCACGAGCTCGGATCATAACGGCATTGTTTTTAATATAAAATTAAAAAGATCGAAAGGCATATTAATTAATAGAACCACCAGAATTTTTAACACAAAAAAAGCAAATTGGCCCGAGTTTCGTGCGAAACTCGGCCAATTAATGCACGAGCACAAAATTACTAAATTAGAAATTGAAAAATTAAATTCAGCTGAACAATTTAACAAAATTATTAACCTTTATACTAAATTAATAAAAGATGCATGCACTTCATCAATGCCTTTAAAGAAAAATAAAGAAGTGCTTACCTTGCCGTGGTGGTCCGAGAAACTCGAGGGGATGAAGAAAGAGGTCGCTACCAGAAAACGCAGAGTTAGGTGTGCTGCACCGGCCCGAAGATCGAAGGTCGTCGATGAGTACCTGAAACTGAAAGTTGAGTATGAGACGGAGGCAGCCAAAGACGAAATTGAGAGCTGGAAAAACTTCTGCACAAGACAGGACAAAGAAGGGGTTTGGGAGGGGATCTATCGGGTGATAGGAAGGACCAGGGGAAGGGGAGAGGACCAGCCATTAGAGAAAGATGGGGATGTGTTGGACACTAAGGGATCGGTTGAGCTACTGGCAAATACATTCTACCCAGAAGACCATCCGGGCACTGACAGCACCAACCACCGCCTCATTAGAGAGAAGGCCAATATCGTGAATGCTGGAGAGCAAGATGCCTCTTGTGAGCCACCATTCGCGAAGGCTGAGCTGATGGCAGCGTGCGGGTCCTTTAACGCCAAAAAGGCTCCAGGAGCGGACGGCTTCACTGCCGACATATGTTGCCAAGCCATTAGAGCCGCTCCTGAGGTAGCCTTGGCACTCCTTAATGGCTGCTTGAGATACCACCTCTTCCCTGAGATCTGGAAGGAGGCGACCGTTGTCGTATTAAAGAAACCGGGGAAGACAGACTACAGTACACCCAAGGCGTACAGACCAATTGGCCTATTACCAATATTAGGAAAAATATATGAGAAGATGTTGGTGGCCCGCCTCAAATTTCATTTGATTCCGAGGATGAGTACTCGCCAGTATGGATTCATGCCCCAGAGGAGCACCGAGGACTCCCTCTACGCCCTAATGAAACATATACGCAGTAAACTGGAACTCAAGAAAATAGTGGTCCTGGTATCATTGGACATAGAGGGAGCCTTCGACAGCGCCTGGTGGCCAGCCATAAGAGTCCGTCTGGCTGAGGAAAAGTGTCCTATCGGTTTGAGGAGGGTCATCGACAGCTATCTTGAAAACCGAAGGGTCAGGGTCAGGTACGCAGGTGAAGAGTTCTGCAAGGCCTCGAGCAAGGGCTGTGTCCAGGGTTCTATAGGGGGACCAATACTTTGGAACCTTCTACTGGACCCGCTTCTAAAGAGCCTTGAAGCTGGGGAGACCTATTGCCAAGCTTTTGCAGACGACGTGGTGCTGATTTTCGATGGTGATACATCGTTGGAGATCGAGGGACGTGCCAATGCCGCTCTCGGACATGTCCAGGCGTGGGGGGTTCAAAATAAACTAAGATTTGCCCCTCATAAAACCAACGCAATGGTAGTTACCCGCAAACTAAAATACGACACCCCACGTCTGAGCATGGGTGGGATCGACATTGCCATGTCCAACGAGATCAAAATCCTGGGTGTCACCATCGATAGACAGCTGACTTTCAACACACACGTCGCAAACGTGTGCAGAAGGGCAATAGGAATCCACAAACAGTTAACCAGGGCTGCAAAGACCAGTTGGGGGCTTCACCCCGAAGTCATAAGAATAATATATGTGGCCACCGTGGAACCAGTCATCCTGTACGCCGCCAGTGTTTGGGCCCCGGCTGTCGATAAGCTGGGCGTCAGGAAGCAGTTGGGAGCAGTCCAACGCGGTATTGCGCAAAAACTGTGCAAGGCATACCGGACAGTCTCCTTGAACTCCGCGCTGGTGCTGGCTGGGATACTACCTCTCGACCTGCGTGTCCGCGAAGCGGCTTCTTTATACGAGGCCAGGAGGGGGGTACCTCAGCGAGCACTTGGCGATAGGAGCGTCGAGCAGACTGCCTCGGCAATGGAGGCTCCACACCCTGCGGAGCGCGCTGAGCTAGAACTCGTAAGCCTGGTAAACCAAGACCAACTCGATGTTGTCAAGAGCGAACTGGAGGTTCGTATCTTCACGGACGGGAGCAAGATTGGGGGTAGGGTTGGAGCGGCACTGTCCATTTGGAACGGTGACGCCGAAACCAAAGCTCTCAAGCTTGCTCTCCCACACTACTCCACCGTTTACCAGGCTGAGCTTCTGGCAATATGCGTCGCAACCAGGGTGATGCTGAAGCACAATGCGCAATCGTTTGGAGTTTTCAGCGACTCCATGGCAGCTCTCCAGACCGTCCAAAACTACAACCGGCACCACCCCCTGGCAGTGGAGGCAAGGGCAAACCTGAGGTCCATGTCTATCCAAAACAAGGCTGTCACCTTGTTTTGGATCAAAGCTCATGTGGGGTTGGACGGAAACGAGAGGGCCGATGAATTAGCCAAAAGAGCCGCTGAAGATTCCAAGCGAAAGCCTGACTACGACCTGGTTCCGGTTTCATACGTCAAGCGATGCATTCGTACGGCAACGCTTGACGTGTGGAACCAAAGGTACAGCTCGGGAGAAACCGCCTCCGTGACAAAACTGTTTTTCCCAGACGCTGTGGCGGCCTACAGGATAATCAGGAGGTGCAAAGTAAATAACATTACAACTCAAATTATGACGGGGCACGGTGGGTTCTCGGAATACTTGAATCGCTTCAAGTGTAAGGGGAACCCATCGTGCATCTGCGACCCTGAGATTGCTGAAACGGTGCCACATATATTATTCGACTGTCCCGTCTTTGACGGGCAAAGGCTTGAGGCCGAGCACGAGCTCGACACCAAACTAAATGTGGAAACTATGTGGCAACTAATGTCAGGAAAAAAGAGGCCTCTGTTTATGGAATATTGCGTCAAAATTTGCTTAAAGGTAATAGAGAGAAACAGAAGTGTATAAGCAAAAATGCTTACATAATATTATGTACAATATTAATGTCAAGCATTAAACACAGAGGAAAATAAAATGTCCAAGATATGCTACCAATAGATAATAATAATAATTAAGCTGCCCATAAATTAATTAAAGTAGTCGTAAGAAACATAAAATAGTAATAAGAATAGATTATAACATAATTGTATAAACTGTATTAATAAATAGAATTATAAGAAGTCCCGAGGAATGTGCCATAGAAATAAGAATAGATGTAAGTAAGTAAAGTTGTTTTAATTAAGTACACATAAGTAAAAGAATGGGAACAAAAAATTAGTGAATAAGATTTAATGTAAAAGAACAATAAAAAACACGTGTCCATGTCTTACTCCCGAAAAATAAAACAACAACGGAAAATAAATAAATAGAATAGAGTAGAAGTAGAAGGGCGTCCTACCCTTAAAGACAGAATGGTGAATGTATGTAAGAAAGAAAAAGTATGCAGAATGCTAGTGCGAGAGGAATAAAAGAGAGAACTGGAATGTACGCGAAAGAACTAATATAGGCTCCGATTATGTTGGAGGTAGAAGTATAAAAAAAAAAAAAAAAAAAAAAAAAAAAAAAACCTAACCTAACCTAACCTAACCTAACCTAACCTAACCTAACCTAACCTAACCTAACCTAACCTAACCTAACCTAACCTAACCTAACCTAACCTAACCTAACCTAACCTAACCTAACCTAACCTAACCTAACCTAACCTAACCTAACCTAACCTAACCTAACCTAACCTAACCTAACCTAACCTAACCTAACCTAACCTAACCTAACCTAACCTAACCTAACCTAACCTAACCTAACCTAACCTAACCTAACCTAACCTAACCTAACCTAACCTAACCTAACCTAACCTAACCTAACCTAACCTAACCTAACCTAACCTAACCTAACCTAACCTAACCTAACCTAACCTAACCTAACCTAACCTAACCTAACCTAACCTAACCTAACCTAACCTAACCTAACCTAACCTAACCTAACCTAACCTAACCTAACCTAACCTAACCTAACCTAACCTTTTTTTTTTTTTTTTTTTTTTTTTTTTTGCGCTGAGAAATGCTTTATGCATGCCCGTTCGTCGGGGGACGAGACGGGGTATGTGGGACTCCTGTCGGTGTATGACAGTATACCCACTAAAACTCAGCGGTGTTCCCTCTTCGCCGTGGTGGGAGGGTCATGGGAAACCGGCTCAGCCTTTACGTCCACAACCCTCCCGGCGCATGCCCGCCTAGCTGGCGGGCCCCGCTAGCCCCCCAGGTTGGTGGGCAACGGGAATGGCCGGGAACACCTGGCCATTCCCGTCCGGCATTGGTGGAGGCCTGTGCAATACAGGCAAGGGTGCCCCCGCACCCGTTGCCTGCTGGCCTCCACCTGGCAGGAGTCGGAGATGACTGTCATACTGACGTCTTCTCCGACCCCTCCTCTGCCTTCGGAGCGGCGCCGCGTGAGGGTCGACCTCCCGCGCGCGCTCCGCCGCCTCCTTCTGGGACATGACGTGTTCACAGAAGGAGGCGACTGCCGCCCAGGACCCCTCGTCCCTCAGCATGGCGTTAACCACACCGGGGAGTGAGAGGTCCCGTCCGATCGCCGCAGTGAGACTGCGGCGCGGCTCCGTCCACGACGGGCACACCTCGAGGGTGTGCTGCGCCGTGTCCTCCGCCGCGCCACAGTCGTGGCACGACGGCGTCTCCTCCCGTCCGATCCGGTGCAGGTACGATCCGAAACACCCGTGCCCGGACAGCACCTGCACCAGACGGAACGAGAGGAACCCGTGCGACCGCTCGAGCCAGTCTCGCAGGACCGGCCCGATCGCGTCGACGGTTCGGCGGCCGAAGACTGCGGTGGCGAGGTCCCGCGTCCAGTGGACGACGATGGCGTCCCTCGCCTCCCGCCGGACGGCCTCCCGCTCTTCCGGGGCGGGGCGTTCCCCTCTCGCCCTCCGCCCCGCCGTCCACTCGTATACTCTGGCGAGCACCCACGCCTCGAGTTCCCAAGGCGGGGTGCCGGCCAGAGCACACGCTGCCGCGGAGCCCACCGTGCGGTAGGCCCGCGCCGCCCGCTGAGCTATGGCCCTCTGGGGCGCCCGTAAGGCGGCGGCGTTCTCCCTCCTCTGGAGGGAGTCCTCCCAGATAGGGGCCCCGTAGAGGGCCATACTCTTCAAGATGCCGGCGTACAGTTGCCGGCATCGTGCGCTGGGCCCCCCCAGGTTGGGAAGCAGCCATGAGAGGGCGCCCGCGGTTTTCAGCAGGCGCGACGACAGCCCGCTAAAATGCGGGCCGAAGCGCCACCTGCTGTCGAGTACGAGGCCCAGATATTTCATCTGGGCCTTGACCTCGATTCTGACGCCCTCCACGAAGATGTGGGCGTCAGGTGGGGGGCGCTGCCGAGGTCCGTGGAAAAACACGGCCTCGGTTTTGTGCAGCGCCACCGTAAGTCCTAGGCGGCGGATCCTCCCCGCGACCAAGGATCCACCCGCCGAGGCCAAGTTGGCCGCCTCCCTGAAGCTCCCCCCCCCGGGCGGTGAGGAGAGTGTCGTCCGCGTAGCAGACGACACTCGTGCCTCGGAGGAGAGTTCCCCGCAGGAGCCAATCGTAGCCGACGTTCCAGAGGAGAGGGCCCACGACCGACCCCTGCGGAACGCCGGCCTCGACGGCGTATCGCCGGACTTGTCCAGACCTATTTACCAGGAGGACCGCCCGGTCCTCCAGGTAGCTGGCCAGCAGACGGCGCAGGTATCGAGGCACTCCGTGGAATCGGAGCGCCTCTAGGATGGTGGAGTGGGGAACGGAGTTGAAGGCATTGGCTATGTCGAACGACACGGCCAACAATCCGTCCCCCGCCTCCACCGCCTCCTTCACCTGGCCCTTGAGGCAGGCCAGCGCGTCCACGGTGGAACGCTCAGCCCGAAAACCGAACTGAGCGTCCGACAAGTCCGGCCCGATGTCCCGTAAGTGGCCCTTTAGGCGGGCAGCTATTATCCCCTCGAACATTTTACCGGCCTCATCGAGCAGGACGATGGGCCGGTATGCCGAGGGGGAGTCTGCCGGGCGGCCCTCCTTGCGGAGGAGGCACAGCTGCCCGTCCTTCCACGGCTTCGGGAACCTCCCCGACGCAAAGCATGCGCTGAAGAGGTCCCGAAACCGCTCCTGCATTTGAGCGGCGGCGATTGCCACCACTCTTGCAGGCACGCCGTCGGGGCCCGGAGCCGTTTTCTTGGCGCGGATGCGGAGAATCGCCGCGCCAAGTTCCGACTCCGTGACAGGCGGGGCCTCCTCCGCTTCCTCGTCCGGTGGCGGCGGAGCCTCCTCCAGCGCTGGGCCCATCACTGGCGGGGCGAAGTTGCCCCTGCGCGGGAACAGGGACTGGACCACCCCGTCCAGAAATGAGGGCTCCAGGGTCTCGGCAACCGGGGGACCAAAGGGGCGCAACTTGTTGCGCGCTGCCTTGTATGGTCTCCCGTAGGGGTCGTTGTCGAGACCCTCCAGCAGCTCGGCTCTCGACGAGTCCCTGGCGGTGGCGATGGCCCGCTCGAGGACCATTTTTGCCCCCACGTACACCTCGTAGAGATGGTCCTCGTCGGCCGGGTCCCGTCGACGCCGCCGCCGGCTCCGCGTGTAGGCCCTCCTCGCCTCCACGCACGCGGCTCGAAGCCCCGCCAGCTCCGTCGACCACCAGTACACGGCGCGTCTGGGCGGCGGTCGGCTAGACCGAGGCATGCTATGGTTGCATACCTCGGTCAGAGACTCTCTGAGTCGCCCCGCCGCTTCGTCCACGTCCATGCCGGTGGTAGGCGGCGACAGCCAGTCCCGCAGGAACGCCGCTTCCCCCGCTGCCTCCCTGTCCAGGCGGGCTACAGCCCACCGCGGGAACGATGATCGCCCCGAGACGGGCTGCATCCCTCCGGAGACGCTGGCGGAGATGTCGAACCGCACGTAGCGGTGGTCCGACATGGTCTCCACCAGGTCCACCCGCCAGTTCAGCACGCGCGCGGCCAACGCCTGGGTGGCGAAAGTGACGTCCACTATTGAGCCACCCCGACGCCGCACGCATGTCTGGACGCTTCCTCTGTTCAAGAGGGAGAGTCCAGAGGAGGCTGCCCACAGCTCCACTGCCCTCCCGCGAGCGTCGGTGGCCGGGTTGCCCCAGGTCACCGACTTGGCATTCAGGTCTCCCAAGAGGCAGACCTGACGCGGCACCGCCCTGCCGACCACGGCGGCCAGGACTCCGAGATAAATCTCAAAGTCCCGGAGTGGGCGGTTTGGGGAGAAATAGACCCCCACAAGGGCCAAGTCTCCCCATGCGGCGGCCACGTATCCCGGTCCCCTCTCTAATAGCGAGAGGGGAGGGGAGTCTGTGGAAGACCGCGCCGCTAATGCCACCGAGCCGTCCTCGTCACCCAGCCAGCTGCCGGGGATCGAGTAGGGCTCGGCGACCGCCGCTACGTTCACCAACCACTCGGCCATGGCCTGCACTAACAGGTCCTGGGCCGCTCTGCAGTGGTTGGTGTTCGCCTGGAGGATGCGATAGTCGGAACCCATTATTCCGACATCGATCCTCCCTCCTCCGCTACCGCCGCCGGAGCTGCAGCTGCAGCGGCGACGACGACGGCGGTGGCAGCGGCGGTGGCAACAGGGCGAACCTGCGCCGGCACTATGCCCTTCCTCACGGGAGGCCTGCACTTGCTGCCCGTCATTTTGTGGTCCGCGGGGCGGCCACTAGCGGCGCACGCCGCGCAGTGCTGCGCGGTGGCGCGGCAGGTGACACTTTTGTGTCCCTGCTGCCCGCAACGGTAGCACGTGTCCCCCCAGTCGAACTTGGAGGGACACGTGGGTCGGGTGTGGCCGAACGCGAAGCACTTGAAGCAGCGCGTTGGCTGGTCCTCAAGTGCCCGCACCACGGCCGAGCCGAACCCGACGAGCAGCCGCCCCTTGGTCGCAGCAAGAACGGCACCAGCCGCGGCGACCGGGCACTCCACGCGGATGATGCCCATGCCGCGGCGGCCGGGCCTGACGGCTCCACCCTTCACCGCGCCAGCGTCGCAGCCTCCAGCTGCTGCGACGGCCGCCACCACATCCTCTTTGGTGACCGAATCATCGAGATCGGCCACCTCCAAGGCTGCGGTCTTGACGGGCCTGCCGACCGTCGCCGCATCCGCGATGAAACCTAACCTAACCTAACCTAACCTTTTTTTTTTTTTTTTTTTTTTTTTTTTTTTTTTTTTTTTTTTTTTTTTTTTTGCGCTGAGAAATGCTTTATGCATGCCCGTTCGTCGGGGGACGAGACGGGGTATGTGGGACTCCTGTCGGTGTATGACAGTATACCCACTAAAACTCAGCGGTGTTCCCTCGTCGCCGTGGTGGGAGGGTCATGGGAAACCGGCTCAGCCTTTACGTCCACAACCCTCCCGGCGCATGCCCGCCTAGCTGGCGGGCCCCGCTAGCCCCCCAGGTTGGTGGGCAACGGGAATGGCCGGAAACACCTGGCCATTCCCGTCCGGCATTGGTGGAGGCCTGTGCAATACAGGCAAGGGTGCCCCCGCACCCGTTGCCTGCTGGCCTCCACCTGGCAGGAGTCGGAGATGACTGTCATACTGACGTCTTCTCCGACCCCTCCTCTGCCTTCGGAGCGGCGCCGCGTGAGGGTCGACCTCCCGCGCGCGCTCCGCCGCCTCCTTCTGGGACATGACGTGTTCACAGAAGGAGGCGACTGCCGCCCAGGACCCCTCGTCTCTCAGCATGGCGTTAACCACACCGGGGAGTGAGAGGTCCCGTCCGATCGCCGCAGTGAGACTGCGGCGCGGCTCCGTCCACGACGGGCACACCTCGAGGGTGTGCTGCGCCGTGTCCTCCGCCGCGCCACAGTCGTGGCACGACGGCGTCTCCTCCCGTCCGATCCGGCGCAGGTACGATCCGAAACACCCGTGCCCGGACAGCACCTGCACCAGACGGAACGAGAGGAACCCGTGCGACCGCTCGAGCCAGTCTCGCAGGACCGGCCCGATCGCGTCGACGGTTCGGCGGCCGAAGACTGCGGTGGCGAGGTCCCGCGTCCAGTGGACGACGATGGCGTCCCTCGCCTCCCGCCGGACGGCCTCCCGCTCTTCCGGGGCGGGGCGTTCCCCTCTCGCCCTCCGCCCCGCCGTCCACTCGTATACTCTGGCGAGCACCCACGCCTCGAGTTCCCAAGGCGGGGTGCCGGCCAGAGCACACGCTGCCGCGGAGCCCACCGTGCGGTAGGCCCGCGCCGCCCGCTGAGCTATGGCCCTCTGGGGCGCCCGTAAGGCGGCGGCGTTCTCCCTCCTCTGGAGGGAGTCCTCCCAGATAGGGGCCCCGTAGAGGGCCATACTCTTCAAGATGCCGGCGTACAATTGCCGGCATCGTGCGCTGGGCCCCCCCAGGTTGGGAAGCAGCCATGAGAGGGCGCCCGCGGTTTTCAGCAGGCGCGACGACAGCCCGCTAAAATGCGGGCCGAAGCGCCACCTGCTGTCGAGTACGAGGCCCAGATATTTCATCTGGGCCTTGACCTCGATTCTGACGCCCTCCACGAAGAAACCTAACCTAACCTAACCTAACCTAACCTAACCTAACCTAACCTAACCTAACCTAACCTAACCTAACCTAACCTAACCTAACCTAACCGGAGTACACTGCCATACGCGGTCGCAATAACATCAGCTCCACGTGAAAAATTCGTAAAAATTGCAATTTTTGAGTTGCGCGTTTTTAAAAGCTACAGTGCAGTTAGTTAGTGTCTGATTCACCAGGATTCATGTGGGCAACGTCATAGGTCACCAGGATCGGCAGCAGCAGGTCATCAACTTTGAGGGTCTCTTTACGTCCAGAGGTTAGTGTTTATTGTAAACCGTGTACATTGCTTGTGCGGCGTCGCAATTCCCTGTTCAACGACACCAAGATCGCTAAGATCTGATCACCAGCAGCGAAGTTATTAGGCATCCAAATCTGCCAAAATAACCTTAAAAAACACGTGGTTCTAACCTCAAGCCTCCACGAGCCGTGACGATATCGATAAACACACACGAGGGAAAACGTCACACACGTCAGATCGGACCTGCCTGAAGCCTTCGAAGTCGACCCGAGGACTTTGCCTTGCAGTGCTGAGGACCACATCCCAAGCCGTCAGGTAACCTCTAGGGAACTCCTCATCCCGCGGTCCTAGAATACCCGTGTTTGGGTTTGCCTTAACCGGGAAACAAGGGCCTTCCCCCCCCCCCCCTTCAAACCAAGCCTTTCCTGTACCCCCTCCCCCCTTCCAACGATACCCCCCCTTCCTTGGAATCCCAAGGGATCTTCGTCACCCTTCGACGTTTGACACCCGTGTTTGGGATCTTCCGAGTCCTGAATCCAAGACCATCCCCCCTACCCCCCTAAAGAACTATCCAACCTACCACCCCCACCCTTTGCAACCCCTCCCCCTTCCACATTTTCCACATATCCCGCTTCCATAAATAAGCTCCACTCAAGACCCCCCCCTCCCCCCCTCCCCCTCTTGGTTGCCTCACCCCCCCGAAGCCTATCTCTTTAACCGCTAGAGATAACCATATCGAGATTAGGCTCATTCGAATCGGGAGAAAACACTGAACAATCTGGCCCTGGCGGAATTGTGAGGGGAAGCTTAGAAAGGGAGGTATTGACTCGAGATTCTATCGGGAACGGCCTGGGTTGCTGCACTGCAGCAAATCAGACGCAAGACGCACATTTGTGTCTTTCGCGCAGCGGCGTGTACTCCGGACTACAACATAGACGCAGCCCATCAAGCGTCAGAACGCCAAAACATCGCGTCAAGAACATCGAGAGGACAGCATCATCACTGCGTGCAAAGCTGTCGAAACTTATTTAGGGTGAGTCCATCACATAAATAGGAAAAAAAAAAAAAAAATAAAAAAAAAAAAATAAAAAAAAAAAAATATATATATATATAATAAAAATAATTAACCAATTAGGAGCATAAATTGTAAATCTGTAATACTGTCATTTGTTTTGTTTTTGTATATACTGTTACTGTTACTTTCTAAGTCTAAATTTAAAATTTAAAGATGTCTTCCGTTCCCACAACCCGTAAGTTAGCTGCGGAGGTCGCACCGAAGGCACGAACGTTGCGGACGAAAGTCCTTAAAAACGTAGCAAAGTCCACTGCGTCGGAGAGGCTTGCCCACCAGTCATCTCCACGGGATGCGCCTGAAGTGTCAAAAGCAGCGTCGGAACCTGCTGCAGGGGACGGTAGCCAGGCGTCGTCAGTTGACAACCTCTCTCTGCCGGAGAAATACGACGCACCAGTGACGGCGGAGTCAAAAGTAATCAACTGGGAGCAACTGGGCATATCTCCGCCACACCGCATCATGTCAGACGAGGAGAGCTCGGTCGCATCTTCCATCACCGACCATCAGGCACGGAAAAGGGCCAGTCTTCTCTACAGCACACCGAGAAGAGGGACAGGCGTAGAAATGGACATGGCGACGAGAGAGGCCAACTCTCTACTGCAGAATGGGAAGGGAGCGTTGGAGGCATCGGGAAATATGAAGAAGGAGTACAGGACGACTTGCCACGATAGCCTGCAAGGGCTTTACGAGATCGTCCTGTCCCTGTCCGACTCCCGATCGAGGCACAATACAACCTCGAGAAGGAGCGCTCTCGACACGCCCGAGAACTAGTGACAGTGGAGCGTTCTCACAGAGAAGAGGTGATGAAAATTCAGCAGAAACTCATCACCGAGCTGGGTCACGCTCGAAATGACATTTCCGGAACCCTGAAGGAGGCTAAAGATATTCGGAACTGGCTCGGGTACGAGACAGAACAGCCGTTCAGGGAAATAAAGGAAGTCAGGAAGTCGATCGAGTCGTTGACAGCTCTAACAAAAACTGGGCACGAGAAAGCCAAGGATCTTAACGCGCCCGCAAACGGGGACCCAAAATGGGATACCGTAGCGGCGAGCCTTGCAAAGTTGGGAAACCACATTGCGAGCGTATCAAACCAGCTGGATACGCTCCGCCAAGCTACAGAAAAGATCCGGCAGGAGCTCCAAACACCCGCAGAGCCTTTTATTGCCCCCCTTCTACCACCCGAGGCCTCCATAGAACCCAAACTCGACAAACTGGCCGAAGGCATAGAAACCATTACAAAATTGGCCAGAACCCTTCTGGAGAGGACCGAAATTCTTCCCCCCCAACAATTACCACCGCTGGATTTGACTAAACACCTCCAGCCCTTGTCGGAGAGGCTGGACATCGTGTCCTCCGAACTTAGAGTGCTGAGGGAAAAGGAACCCCAGTTTCCGGCCCAACCAGCACCGAGCCTAGACACTGAGTTTGCGGTGGAGGAAGTAAAGAGGACTCTTGCCTCCATCGAAAAGGGAGTATCGGAACTGAAGCAGCCGGAAACCTTTCAACAGGGCCCCAAGACCTTCGCCCAGGCTGCTAAAACGCCCAAAAGGCCGAACCACACCTTGATAATCTCCTCAACAGATCCTAAACACACGGGGGAGAATGTCATAGAGAAAATGAGGGAAGCCCTTGACCTCAAAACGACCGGAGCAAAAGTCGACAAGGTGAGGAAAGCACGCAACCAGAAGATCGTGGTGAGCTGCGCGAGCAAAGAAGACCTCGGCCTCGTTAAAAGTCGGGTCCAGACTACCAGTGGACTAAAGGTCCAGGAGCCCATGCCCAGCAACCCACTGATTGTCGTCAAAGGGGTGCTCTCTTCTTATACCAACGAAGAGATGGTAGACCTCCTCCAGGCACAAAACAAACACCTCTGGAAAGATCTGAACCCGGCTGGCCTTGTCGTTAAATTGAGATTCCGAAGACGTGCGAGGAATCCCCTGGAATGCCACCCGGTCTTTGAACTCTCCCCAGAGCTTTGGAAGCGGCTCACGCAGGCGGAAAAGGTACACCTCGGAATACAGAGGTGCCCAGTAGAAGACCAGTCTCCTCTAGTGCAGTGCACCAAGTGCCTAGGCTACGGACACGGCCGAACTCTCTGCAAGGCAGTAAAAGAAAGCTGTGGATATTGTGGCGAGGCACACACTGGGAGAGACTGTTCAGTCAGGGCAAACGGTGGCCCCCCTGCCTGCGTGAACTGCATCAAGGTAGGGAGAGAGGGAAAAGACACGGCTCATCCAGCGTTCAGCTCCGAATGTCAAGAGAGGCAGAAATGGGACAACATAGCGAGGTCGCGTGTGTCCTATTGCTAAGGGCAATGACGGGAACAATGCGTCAATCACCCAGCAAAGCACAAGAGGACCAGCAGGCAGGCTAAAGTTCATCCAGGCCAACCTGCAACGCTCCAAGCTTGCAACAGCAGAACTCCACCATGCGGCCGAGGAGATGGGAATCTCAATCGCACTTGTCCAAGAGCCCTATGTTGGGAGAACGGGTGTGATGAAACAAAACCCCGGCACACAAGTCATCCAGTGCACTCTTAATCGGCAAAAACCAGTAAAGGCGGCAATCGTCGTGTTCGGAAACAACCTGGAAGTCATTCATGACCCTCAGATTGTCACCGAAAACGTTGCAGCCGTTCTGCTGAAGGTGGGTCAGCTAAAGCTTGGAGTGATATCAGTCTATTTTGAGGGTGACCAAGATATAGACCCATACCTCGTCAAAACCAAGGAGGCAATAATCAAGTTACGCACATCCAACATATTGGTGGGGGGAGACGTGAACGCATGGAGCCAATGGTGGGGAAGCAACAGCGAAGACCACCGAGGGGCGTCGTACAACGCCTTCCTATCTGAACTAGACCTTCAGATACTCAACACGGGCCAGACTCCAACTTTCGAGTGCTACAGGGGAGACAGGCTTTACCAGAGCATAGTCGACGTTACCACATGCGGTGTGTCGCTGTTAGGCAGAATTGAGGATTGGCGTGTAGACAGGAATATAACGACGTCCGACCACAATGCGATAAGATTCTCATTACGCCTAGAAAAAGCGTTAGAGCCTCTTAAACCAGTCTCTACACGCATATATAACACCAAAAAGGCAAAGTGGTCGGACTTCTGCACGCGCCTCAAGGCGTACCTGTCAGAATACAGCATCACACCCACCACAGTATCGGAGGTCTCTAACCATGACCAACTGGATGCTCTGGTTTCAAGGTATGTCGACCTAATACACCGCTCGGCTAAAAAATCGATACCGAAACTGGCGAACAAGAAAGTTGACTCGAGACCGCCTTGGTGGACTGATGCTCTTGAACAGTTAAAGCAAGGAACACTGACCAAGAAAAGGAGAATCAGGAATGCGGCCCCTTGTCGAAGGAACCTGGTCATCGGCGAGTACGTGAAGGCAAAACAAGAGTACTTAACTAGAGCAGCGGAAACAGCGACAGAAAATTGGAAGCAGTTCTGCTCCACACAGGACCGGGAGAGTATGTGGGATGGCATTTACAGGGTCTTGAGGAGGACGGCCAGAAGACAGGAAGACACGCTCCTGAGGAACACCGCAGGCGAAACATTAAGCCCAGAGCAATCAGCGGATCTTCTGGCAAAAACGTTCTACCCAGACGACTCTGTGGATGCCGAACAACAACACCACGCGTCGGTCCGGAGACTTGCGGAGGAACTTTCCCCAACTGTAACCCAGGGCCTGTCGGCCGACGATCCACCATTTACGCCCGCGGAGCTGGAAATGGTCCTTCAGCGACAAAATCCAAAGAAAGCTCCAGGACCCGATGGGTTGACGGCCGACATTTGCACAGCTGCTATAAATTGCAACAGGGAGGTGTTCCTGGCGCTGGCCAACAAGTGCCTGTCGCTACCACACTTCCCAAAGCAATGGAAAATAGCACATGTGTGCATACTCCGTAAGCCGGGCAAGGACGACTACACCCACCCAAAGTCATATAGACCAATAGGACTACTCTCGGTCCTTGGCAAAATCGTCGAGAAGCTCGTCGTGGGCAGACTGCAACACCACTTCCTCCCGACTCTAAACACACACCAATACGGGTTCATGCCGCAGCGAGGAACCGAGGACGCCCTCTTTGTCCTAATGGAGCACATACGGGCCGAAGTAAAAGCCAAAAAGGTAGTGCTTTTAGTATCACTGGACATAGAGGGGGCCTTTGACAACGCGTGGTGGCCTGCCCTCAAAATGCAGATGCTACACAAAAAATGCCCCAAGAACCTCTTTGCTCTCGTATCTTCATACCTGGAGGAGCGCTACATCAGGGTCAACTACGCCAGGGCGACTAGCGAGAAGGGCACCACAAAAGGATGCGTCCAGGGCTCAATAGCCGGTCCGACATTCTGGAACCTTATCCTAGACTCGCTCTTGGAGGAATTGACGACAATGGGGGTATATTGTCAAGCGTTCGCGGATGATGTGGTTCTCGTTTTCTCGTCTCTCGAGGTCAGCTCCCTGCAGCAGTCGGCTCAAAGAACGCTGCAGACAGTGTCAGACTGGGGTGTACGAAACAAGCTTTGCTTTGCCGCTCATAAGACCAACGCAATGGTGATTACGAAGAAGCTCAAGTACGACACCCCCATAATTCACATGTCTGGCATTCGACTGACCCTTGTCGAGGAGATCAAGCTGTTGGGACTCATCATAGACCACAAGCTTACCTTTAATGCGCACGTGACTGCAACATGCAAAAAAGCTGCAGACATCTACAAACAACTAGCGTGCGCGGCAAAGGTGACATGGGGCCTGAACAGCGAGATAATCAGGACCATATACGTGTCGGTGATAGAGCCGATCGTGTTGTATGCAGCGAGCGCGTGGGCCCCAGCAGCAGAGAAACTGATGACAAGAAACCAGTTAGACACGCTGCAAAGAGGCTTCACGCAGAAGATCTGCAAAGCATACCGCACGGTGTCTCTAACATCGGCTCTCATCCTGTCGGGCCAACTGCCCCTGGACCTCCGGGTCATTGAAGCATCTACCCTATTTAAGGTCAAAAAGGGTCATTCCCAGGAGTACCTACCTCCGGGAAGAGAGGTCGAGCGCAAGGCCGGACCCCTACAGATTCCCCATCCATCGCGGCTCATAATAACTGAGTATGAGTGCCTTGAGAACATGGATCCTGAAACCCTGAGTGACCACCAAGTAACTGGACCCCATATTTATACCGACGGCAGCAAAATAGAGGGGAAAGTCGGTGCGGCCTTTACTTGGTGGAACGAAGGCAGGGAATCCAAGTACTCAACCTTCCGCCTGGAGCCGCACAACACAGTCTTTCAATCGGAAATGTACGCCTTATATCGAGCAGTCAGGACGGTGAGAACGTCTAGGATGGCCTCCGCCAACATATTAAGCGACTCAAGATCTTCGCTTGATTTGTTGAGAAGCCCGTCTGTCACTCACCCGTTGGCACTCGGTATAAAAAGGCTAGTACGCGAGATCCGAGAGGAGGGCAGAGACGTGAGGCTGTTTTGGTTGAGAGCACACGTGGGTACTCCTGGGAACGAGAGAGCGGACGAGCTAGCGAAGAAAGCGGCTCTTACTAAGAAAACAGCCCCCGACTACGACAAGGTACCAATATCCTTCATCAAGAGGCAGATTCGTGAGGAAACTGTAAATAAATGGCAGCAGCGATACGAATCCTCCAGCACAGGTTCGGTCACTAAGGTGTTTTTCCCCACCGTTCAGGCGGCAAGAAAGATTCTTAAAGGCATGGCACTGTCACCTACCCATGTCCAAATTCTGACCGGTCACGGAGGATTCGGGGCCTATCTCCATCGCTTCCACATTAAAGACAGTCCCTCATGCGTCTGTGACCCCAATTGTGAAGAGACGGTATGGCACGTGCTTACTGAGTGCCCAAGATTTGGTCGTGAGCGAATGGATCTAGAAACTGAAATCCAGATCTCAGTTATTCAGTCCACACTCCATTCCATCATGGAGAACAAAGCTACTAGAACACCATTCTTGGAATTCGCGAGCAGGATCGTGCAAGTCGTAGCAAAGGCTAATGGTTCAACACAGTTCACCCCACACACACACAACCCTACACCAACACCCACACCTCCACCCACACAAACACATCACACCGTGAGCACAGCCGTCACCACGGATACGCCCAGCCCCAGTAGTTCCCAGCCGAACCCTCGCACCTTGGCTTTACGCCAGTTACTTACATGCGGGGAGAGTGGGCAACCAGGCATCAGAACCCGTGGCGTGGCTCTTTTTATGAACAATAACGCTGAGAGACTCGGTATAAGCTTCTGCCGCGTGGACAGGGTAAACAGCGTCGCCATATCACCGGGCCTTGCAGCTTTGATCAACGGGAGCACCTCCAAAGCGAGCATGAAACGCTCAAAGTTCAACGCGTTACCCGAAGCGGAAGTTGCCGAACACCGATACCGTCTAGTGCGATCACAAAACAAGACGATCGCACTATTCGAGTGGCGTGAGGAAACTCCGTTTTCACAAGCATGCTCCCTGCTCACCGAAATCGGAGAAGCAGGTCGGTCAGCGAGCGGATGCCCACGAATAATCAGCGTGGATGCAATGGCGATTGGCTACGATAGAGGGAGAGTTGCCGATCGGTACGGATGCATCAAAGCCTCAGAAGATCATGAGGTGGTAGTTTATGAGGACAGGGGGGAAGACTTAAGCTTCCTAAAATCTCCTCGTAACTATGCCGAAAAGACCGCAACCGACCGGCAGGCATCCTCTGTGTCAGCCCCAAACACGCCCTGCGGTTCAGAGCGATTGCAGCAGAAGCTTGCCGCGGAGAAAGCCGCCTCAGACGGGAAAAGCGACAGGTCTAGAGCGGAAACCAAGACCGAGAGCCGTTTAAAGACCATTTCAAACCTCTTCAGTAGGCTGCTAGGAGGTAACAGAATGAGACCAGGAAAACCCCAATACAACAGACAAGCGACCGCATTGCGGGAATTCACCAAGGTTACCCCGAAACCTCCTAAAGAGCAGCGGCCAGTTCCAACAAGGGCCGACAAAGGAGAGGTCATTCCGCCGAAACTCATGCCGGCAACGGAACCCGCAGACCACATT
>LR990922.1:3040000-3242245 GCA_905163415.1 Noctua fimbriata
ACCAACGAGGCAGTCACAATTAAATTAAACACAAATTACGATATCATAAATGAAGAATTTGTTCAACAAATGTACAGCTTTACCACCAACCAATGTACAGTTTTAAGTACAGTGGTAAGTGCTTAGCTTGGATACTCAGATATTTACCACCAGTAGTTTTGCGAACGACAAATTAACGCTTCCGTACCCTTTATATATTTATTCAATTTCCACTTTGCCCTGACTCACAACGAACAAACTAAATTACAAACATCCTGCTTTTACAAAGATTGCTTTATTAAATTCATTAGTTTATTATAAAAGCTTTGTTTTAGCGGGATTCCATTTCCGTACTGTTTTGTATTGTGGAGTCTTTGACGGGTTTCGCTGGACAAAATAAACGTAGTTCACAATGGACATACCTTTATTTGTTCTTGAATATTGTTGGAAATACACGTATATGTCTGATCCAGTCGTTAGTACGGACATAAAATGAATCAGCAAACGCGCCAGTGGGCACTGGTCACACGATGCGACCAACTTACCAGTCACAGCGTGTTTCTACAGAGCCCTGATGTTCAGCTTAAGGCGAGGGCGACAGTCAATGTCTGATCACGGCGGAATTGACACCCGATTCATTGTGCCGTGTTATTGTGTTAAGTTGTAAAGTAATTCGTTAGTTTTGCTAGAAACAGTGCATAGCACGAGTAGATTTTGTTTAATGAACACGAAAATTAATAGAATTTTCTAACAGGTTGAGTTTTTAAGAGGATAATGAATCATAAATTCATGATGTTAGGTTTTGGATAGGCAGTTTCAGGATTTGATAACACACCGAATACATAAGACTAGGAGTTTCAGCAAGCTTTACGTTCAAGGTCAAAGTCAATTTATTTAAATTTGGTCTCTAAAAGTGAATCGAAAGTCTGACAACCAGTCTTACCTAGGACTATCATATTACCCAGTACTAACTGGGTTGTGGAGGTCAGGCAGTCGCTCCATGTAAAACACTGGTGTTCAGCTGCATCCTGTGAGGCTGGAAGCGGACTCCAACATAGTTAGGAAAAGGCTAGGCAGATGATGATAGTCTCTAAAAGTACTTTTTACTGTTATGTCTAAAGTGAGCAAACACATAATATTTCTCCATAAACTTAGAATACATTATACTATTATGCGCTTACTTCGTTCACTAAAATATCACAATTTTACATCTATCGGTTCAACCCATTAAAGGTCTGGGATTCCCCGATACGTCACTCTAAAGTCTCAACCCCTATTCTCAACTCACCCCTGTCACATTCGGTTTATACGAAATATCGACAAAATAACGACTAAAGCTCACTTTCACTAAAATTAAGCGACATCTAAAATGATTAAATAAAAGCACTTTGTTGAATTTTATACAGAAGGCTAAGTACCGAGAGTTCAAATTCCAACATATCAATAATATTTTGGCATCCTTTTAGGTGTTGCTTAGCTTTAGTAAAAACAAGCATAAGTATTATAGACAAACCACAATGATTGACATCCGACTTAGGTATGTTTACTGTTTACCCGCAAAAGGGTTGATTTTCGGCTTTCTAAATTAAATTTAGCATAAAACGACATAATTTTGTACATTATTTAGTTGAGTTTGCTGAGATTGGATTAGTTGGTCTCAAACGGGTCGTTTTAATCGGGTTTTAGGTTTGTTATAAAATTTAGTAACCTAATTTGGTACAGTTTATAAATAATTTATTTTGTTTCCGTATGGACAACTATAACATGTTGGGTATTAACATAGCAATACCGGTCATTGCCCTTTCCCTAATATCCCGTATGTTACTGTTCTGAACTAATAACGACTGTGCCTTGCTTTTCATCGCTAAAAAGTGTTGTGGATGATTCGAAAACGTAAATTCACCAGCAAAACTTTCGTTTTTGAAATCAAAAACAAGTCAATGACCGCAATTGCCATGCCTAAGCGAAACGAATTTAGCTATTGAAGAAAAGCAAACATGAATCAGAACATAATCAGCAATGATAAAATAAAAGAAAAATAATGTTTCGTACAACACAATTTTATTCTCTAGTAAGTCCCAGGCCTCATCAAATAAAAGCAGATAATACAAGAACGTATTAGTCTGCGGCGTCGTAATCAAACGGTATTGTGTATATTCTAAGCAAATGTAATGCGAATGAAATTCTAAATAGATATTAACAAGAAAAAACCACGTTCTTTTCAATTGACTGTGCACCCACGATTCGCTCTGTTGGAAAATTAAATAGTGCTTCAAATCCAGTCTTGAGTTCATTGAATATTTAAATATTTATTTTGTACTGGATATTAGTTCTTTTTTAGCAATTTCTTTCTATAAAAACTCATTGGTTTTTAATACGCTTTGATGCTTAAGCAAACATTGGTTTAAAGAATTAATACAAGGCAAATAATATGCATAAAAAATCATGGTTCTTGAAAATTTTAGTTGTTTTTTTTTGCCACGTTTCCGCTTTGTGTTTGTTTTAGTCTAGTTTGAATATTTTATGTTTCCTGTTAGCTTAGCGGTAAGCTTTCATCATCCCACTGCTGGGCAAGGTTTCTCCCCATAACTTCCTCTTCTTTAGATCCAGGCCTAATGTAGACCACTAGTCGTTGGTTTTCTCCTGCTCTATTATATTTACCTAATCATAAAATAAAAACTTTTTAAAACTATTTATACACCACTATTTTTTAATTAGTACAAATACTCAAAGGGCTTATTAGAGAAAGTCTTGTTATTATAAATGTAAAGTCTCAATAAATAATATTCATAAACAGCAAAGTTATAAGCGTTTGTTTATATCCTAAAATGTCACTCAATTTATGGAAATATAGTTTGCCGGGACCTATGAATGGCGACAGGAATGGAAAAGCACTGCGCGTAGTATTTTCTAGTGGTAATTGTTATGAATGATTGATTCAACTATGAATTTACCAGTTATGACAAATTATCGTGGACAATTTTGGGATTTCGTATTTTTGACTTTTGATTACACAAATAGGATCAGTAACGGGTACGGATAGAGCTCCATTTTTTTTGTACTAATTAAAAAATAGTGGTGTATTTTAATGTACACACATTCCTAGACAAAACCTCAGCAACATTATGAACAAGCTAATCACTCCACAAAGAATGAACAGAGTAATACCATTTCTATTTTCCTCCACTATTCATAGCGGGGTAACCGTAAAGCCACCGGGTGTTCTGTATGCCTACCCATACACACCAGATCTATTGCCGTTCCACACTGACTGTGTGGTTGTATGTAGTCTAACTAGGAATATAAAGGTGCTTCCATAGGAAATATGTATGTGGATTTATGTCCCATTTTTCGCATACACACACACACACACACACATTGTTCTACACCGATAATGGTATAAAAGCCTACATTTGTGCATAATTTTCATAGTCTAGTATTGGTTGGAGACTAGCCTTAGGGGCGCTGTGGAGTGAGGACTTAGAAAAAAATTGGGAATTTTTAGTAACCCTAGAGTTTTTTTTTTAATAGCCTTGTATGTCCCACTGCTGGGCAAAGGTTTCCCCCATATCCTTCCAGTTACTCTTCTCCTGCGCCACCGTGAACCAGCCTTCGTGATGCACGTCTAAATCATCATAGGGAGGACGACCCGTATTTACTTTCTGTAATTTAAACAAGATCTTAAAACAATAGCTTAAAGTTACTGCACAATTACGGACCCTGTAGGGCAAAGTAAAAGTAAACAATATAAGAAATTATGTAAAAAAATAATCTAACTATAAAGGGTGTAACAAGACCCTTAACGAAGCCGAAAGGCACTTGTTCCCCCGTCTTTGCGATATTTTGTTTGTTCTGGACCATACCTGGGAACCTTCTAGTTACGGAGATATCGGGGGTCAAAGTTCCAACTTTTTCACAAGTTTTTTTTTAAATACATGTTTTTAATGAAAGATTTTTACTTTACATGCCTCCACGACCTCCATACTATTCAATACATTCATCAGCACAATGCTTTGAGTGCTTTCCATCGAGTCCTACCATAAAACGTGATTTTTCGCCCAAAAAAAAAAAGTCAGTTCCCAGCAATAATTTTTGCGTAAAGTTACTTAGTTTGATGTACAGAATGCTTGGTTGACGGCTATGTGGAGGGTCTGTTTACACCCTGTATGTATATCCCTGTGGAAATTCCTACATACAAAGGTACTCTCTAAGAAACTACGAGTTTGCAAGTCATGGATACTTGCAGCTGCGGTCCACCTACCTTGCAAACAAACTTCAGCACAAGTCCATGCATAAGTTCGTTCAGACCAGAGAGATAAAAACCAATTCAGAATTTCATTCCTGTGATTAATTGGAAATCGGTCGGATCTTAGATATTGGTAATCCATTTAATTAACTTACAGACACGATCCGTTCTGCTGGGACCCAAATCAGTCGCGTGGATTAGGTGTCAAAGTGGATTTTCTGGATACATCATGCATACCTAAAGATAATTCAGATAGGACGTTGTTGTGGACTGTTTTTAAAGTAAAATACTTCAGAGAAAAATCACGCTATGGTGCAGCAAAATAAAGGCCGAAATCAAAGTTAAGTATTTCAGCGCAAGCTCCAACATATTCTCAGTGACTCAAAAAGTTATCGACGCAGTCGTGACTTTACTAACGATAGTCAAATATTTGACTTAATACACTGTTTTAAGCTTTCACGGTTTACAACTAAACTTGTACTGTCTGTCTGTGTGTGTGTGTGTTATCGGGAGTTCAAAATAATGAACAATCACGGAAGTTATCCCGTAAGTGATATAAGTTTATTCGACTTACTAAGTTAATAGGAAGTTCTAAATATATCTCTTGTTTCTTAGGGTTGAACCTCATCTATCAACAGAGCGGTTTTTTCGCACGCGGCAACATTGATGCGCTCGGCGGTCTGTTTCTCGATCCAGCAAATGGCGGTTCTGAGCGATAGAAAAGGATAGGATCGTCGAAAAATGCAATTCCTGCTGATAGATGTGGCCTAACCCTTAGCCTAGCATTAGTTCGGCCTTTACGTAGGGTTTATTTTTTTGTACTACCAAAAAAAATCTGCTGTTCCATACACCGTGTAGGTATTACACTTTTGTAGGAAACGGCTGTTTTTTTTTTTAATAACCGTTGAAAAATTTCTATGTGGCGGCACAGAATGAAGTACTGAATACGTAGTAACCGTTTTCGCGTCGCTGCCATCCAACCTGTATATGTTCGGGCTGGTCGTAATGAAGCCAGCTAAAATATGACATTCAATTCTCCTCACATAATGTGCACTGGGGCTTATAGCTGCGGTTTCTATCCTTTGTGTGACTATCGACTCGCACTGGCTCTTTCAGAGGCGCAGAGGCTGTGTGTGAATGCATTCGGCAGCACAAACATAATGCAGATACATTTGTATGTTACGTAGGTATGTTATGTACTTCATTATGTTCTGTTCTCAATCATTATTTATCTAGATTTTCTAAAATACGAAATAAATACAGGTAAAAATATGTTTAACCGTCGAAAAAATCGTTTTTTATTTGATTTGGTGTTGGGTTATAGTAACCTTTAGTTAGTAGTAATTTATTTCTCGGATGATCGTAATTTAGTTACTGCTGTCAACCACAAAAAGACCTAGATTAATGGCAATCGCTTTCAAAAAGCGATTTTTATATCTATAAGTGCTTTCCACAAAATTGACATAAGCTTTTCGGTGTCACTCCAATTCATTTTTGTCATTTCCATAATTGTTGCTACTGACATAATATCACTTTGTCTAGGGCCTTAGGCCCTCTAGTTTGAAGGATTGATATAACCTGTGACTCAACTAAAATAATATTTGTCACATTTGTTTTTAGCAATAGGCTCGCTCCCTATTACATGGGACTTGGCGAAATGTGGGTGTACTCTTATGACCTATGTCTAACCCTTCGAGGATTACATGCGTGATGTTATGTTATGTGTTGTTTTTAGGACTAATCTTAGCTCAGTGAAATCAACAGAACTTTTTTAACGAACTATCAGAGGTCTACTAACAACGTCCATGTTTTGAGCTCAAACCTCATCTGTTCGCTTCAGATTACCTTTGCCTTTTATTGTTCGATGTTCAACATCATTATTTCCAGAATCCTTTGGAAACATCGGGTTTGTGTTCTCTATGTTCTTACAATTATTATAGCAAATGGCAACACAGAAACTGAAGACAAAGACATTGAGTTTTCTGATAAAAATATAATCAAAGTCAGATAGATTTCTTAGGTTTGGAAATGTTTGTTAAAGGTATTGATTGCTCTGTGGTTCCACAAAAAGATTTGTCATTTTTTTTTCTCCTCGTTGGTGTCGCAAAAACTAATAAGCTAATACCTATAAATATCAATTCACACATGATCAGCTTATAATGTTCCTACCATTCCTCTGAGTTTCCTCCGTGCTTCGGAAAGCACGTTAAGCCGTTGGTCCCGGATGTCATTTGTAGATCTTTGACAGTCGTTACAGCTGTCTGTGACCCGAAAGTCTGAAAACCAGTCTTACCAAGGGTTATCGTATTACTCAGTATACTAACTGGGTTAGCCACAAGATAAAAAAGAAAGAAGACAGCGTTGTGGAGGTCAGATAGGCAGTCGCTCTATGTAAAATACTGGTATAGGTTAAGCTGTGCCTAGGTTGGTCCCCGGATGGGTGACCAGCCATTATATAACGAGTTTACTGCGTGCCTCGTGGTCTCGGCCGTCATAATTATGTAGATCTCATCTTTGACAGCGTTATACTTATTACCTATAAGTATAACGCTGTCAGTGGCCCGAAACTGACCGCCAGTCATAGCAAGGGATATCGTATTACCCAGTACTAACGGGGTTATGGCGGTCAGATAAGCACTCGCTCCATGTAAAATAACGGCATCCAGTAAGACTGGAAGCCGACCCTAACATAGTTAGGAAAAGGCTAGGCAGATGATGATTACATTTATCCAATAAATAAAAATCCAGTAAAACAAAAATCCTCATCCGTTTTTCATCCCTCATTTCCATCGCTTTCCAAAACAAAAGAAGACCAACGTTTTAATTTCCAGATTAATTCTAAAGAGACTCGTTCAAAGATCTTCAGAAACACAACACCTCGGCTATCGCACTGCAGACAGAGGATAAAGAACTCCTTTGTTTGTCGTAATAGAATATGGCTGGAACAGGTGTCATGGCGGCATGTCTAATTGGATTCCACTGCCTTTTCATTTTTGTGGATTTTATTATGTTGTTGACGATGAAGTTACATCTCCTTAATATTAGTATGTTGTTGAAAGCGAAAAATATGGTTTCTGAAAAGTATGGAGTTATGGCTTTTTAGTTTGTTAGAATTAGTTGTTGCCCAGATGAGCATCGCAGTTACCATTTTAGCTTACATGTCAATATGTAGCTTGCATGATCAAATCAGATGGACTGTGTAAAGGATGGCGAGAAAGGAACTGTCTGTACGTAGAACATATATAGCGACTTTTCATGGAGAACCAGATTTAATATAAAATTAACGAGTCCATTGCCATCAACCGGGCACAAACCCAGAATCAGTGCTACACTATGCACGACTTGAGAATCGAATCCAGGTCCTCATTGTCAGCTGTAGATTACTATCACTAAACTAACAAGTCAACTTGAATTATTATTTTGAAATAAACTTCTGAAAGCACTCAACCCATTCAAATCGCCTCAGATGAAAATAATCCCTAACAATGTCTTCACATATTAACAGCTTAGTAGTCAACAACCTTGACCTTGACCCTTCTCTTGACCTCAGCAGTGTCCAAGGTGACGAACTTTCTGTCAACAACTCACTGTTGAATACCAAATCAGTCCGATCAGAAATTATGTACATCTTTAAGAACTTTTAGTTCGAGAAATAGTCATGAATTATTCGCCTTTTGGTTTACTTTAGATAAGTGCTGAAAGACTTAATGTTCGCTTTCACTTGGACTAGGCGACACCTAAACAAACGCCTAAATGAAATTGCGCTCTTGAATTTTTCATCTTTCGTCGTTGAGCTTTCCGTTTAAAATCCAATAGTGCTCTTTTGCTTAGGTATTACATCTCCTGTTGTCTAAGTATTAGGATGATGCGGAGGAATGACAAAAATGTTGTGAGGAAAGTTTTGAGTATGAATGTGGATGGGTATATGAGTAGAGGAAGACCAAAGAAACGATGGATGGACTGTATAAAGAATGATATGGCAAGAAAGGAGGTGTCTGATGAGATGACGAGTAATAGAGAAGTATGAAAGAAGAAGACATATTGCGCCGACTCCAAATGAATTGGGATAAGGACAAGAGAATGATGATGATGTTGCCTAGTAAAAACAAAGATTATTGCCATCCGTCTGGGTGTCTAAAAGAAGAATTATTGATCTTTGTTTAGTCACAGTCTGATAATAACCTAGAAAGGTGTCAAAGCCTGCCACAGTCTAAAAATTCTAGCATGACAATAATGAAACAGTTTGACCTTTGATCTTTTTTGTGTAACTGTGTCAAGCTTATACAAGATGGATCAGTTATTCTTAGAAACATCTGAATAAAGAAGAAATATTGCTATCTAGGTCGAAAGGCTCAGTAAACCTCAATATCCTAATCCAATTACATACAGACTTTTCCATTATTTGTCGACACAAATATTTCATACTAGCACTTCGCCCGCGACTCCGTCCGCAAGAATTGTGATAGCTCGGCTAATATGCATGATATAAATATAATTTATAGCCTATAGCACCCACGAATAATGTAGCATTCTGCCAGTGAAACATTTTTTAGAATAGGGTCATTAGTTCCGAAGATTATCGCCTACATACACACTTAGAAATTTACAAACAAATTTTACCTCTTCATAATATTAGTATAGATACAAAAGTATCCTTTTCACACACCTCCAAGAACATAAATGTTGAACGTTAACTACCTTTTTCAAAGAAAACCTTCTCGAGTCAACATCACTTAGCTTCACGTCCCAGGAACACACGATTTTCCATATAATGGTGGCCAAACAGGCCTGTATCGGGGCCAAAGCTTGTTTATTTCAAAGCGGCCTTTATCGATCCTTGTTTAGGCACGGTAATGGCACTGAGTATAAATTTCCAAATACAGACAGGCTGGGGCTATATCAGAAAGGTCTGATGTGTAGACCGTGTCGTTGCGACATTCAGGCTTTGATATTAGATACTAGAGCTGGTTGAGAAATGTTCTGTTTGGTTTACGATGTGTTTGGAGGCACATACCGGGGGCCTAAAATGGCCGCTTTAGCAGGATAATAATATAAATTACGTTACAATTCGTCAAATGGTCACTAAGTGACAATTTATAACTGCGCCCGTGACCATTTTAAGGATTTTAACGTGATTCATATTATTATCCTATTAAAATTCTGCTAAGGCTGCCATTTTAGGTCCCTAGGTAACTATTTCATCATTTTAAACTATCATGGTCACTAACATTATTATTTAGACTAGAAACGGGATATTTACGATGTTTACTGTTTTTATTGAGTTCCCGATATTTCGGCGCTGTTGCAAGCACCATGATCACGGATAAACTGAACTGTTTATCCGTGATAAATATCCAGTTTCTAGTCTAAATAATAATATTTCATCATTTTCTATAGCTCATCTTTGTCACGGAATGCAACTTTGGCTTCGGAAAGCTTTCCTTTTTCTTTATTTGAGTACCTAGACATGGCTTTCTACCAGCGAAAACTATGAAGAAAAATTAAAAAAATAATCCTGTTGTCAGACGTAGACAAACGAGTTCCTTAGTTTGTAAAGGAGTCTAAAATTCTTATTATTTTATCACTATCTTAAGTACTGAAAAGATAACAATGCTGTTTATCTAAAAACTAAATTACACTGAATTTAGGATAGAGCGCTCCGAAAAAAAAAGATAAAATCATTTTCTTGGCATCCAAGTAAAAAGGATAAAAGGACAGTCAACTCAAATTTCAATAGACGGATATTGACCAAAATTAAATTTCTGGTACGATAAATCATTTTTTCAGAGCTTTCTTTGATGTTTCAATATTGGGAAAAAAATGTCTAGAGAATACTTCATAATATTTCAGATATTTCTCGGATTTTTCAGAAAAGAACAACTAGAGGGATTTAGAGTCAATTCACAGCATTACAACGTTTAGTTTGCGATCACCATAGCATAGGTTTTCTTCACGTTCATTCATGAAGCTTTTATGCAATTAAATATACTATTTCGTAATGCTCAATCTTAATAACCTTAAAATGCGCCTGGGACAGATAGGATTCGGGTAGAGTTTTGCGCCCTAGCCTGGGAGAGGCCTACTCCCAGCCGTGGACAGCGGTAGGCTGAGTTGATTTTTTGCGCCTTATTAATTATTATAAGCCTATATTGTCCACTGCAGGGCAAAGGCCTCCCTTCCCTCCTTCCAGATTTCGTTAGTGCGATTGCAGGCCAATCCTTTGCGAAAGAGTCCAGCTCATCCCGCCATCTCCTTCTGGGCCTGCCACGTTATCGTTTCCTGCTGTTTGGTATCCACTGAGTGGTAATTTTTGCCCATTGCTCCTCCGACATGCGGCAGACGTGACCAGCCCAGTTCCACTTCAACCTAGGAGCTGTAAGGCGAGCATCAGCTATTTGAAGTATGGAGTTTCTGATGCGGTCCGTAAGTTTGACACCCAGTATACTTCGCTCTATAGCTCGTTGGCAGACGTTTTGTAAGCGACCACGCCTTATTAATACTCAAGAATAGTCAAAGAGTGTATTCTGTTTATTTTTTGTTAACAAATAAAACCATAATATCATTGTCATAACCACAAGAAACTAAACAAGTGCTATTTGGCAAAATTCAAACCACGAACCGAACTCTTTAGCATTTGGTTACGAACACAATCCATTTGAAGCCTCACTAATGTGCCGTATCATATTAAAACAACAATAACAGGCCCCAAAAAGAATACATTAACATACAATTACTGTCAGAAACATTTACCCACCGAAAAAGACGCATAATTTCCATTGATGCCTTGTACCTGCACTGATTAGCATTTTACCAGTAAATTCGCGACTGGAACAGGAGTGCGCCATTCATGTGTCTAGAATATCATGGTCTGGGCGACAACCTTAAGCTACGCCCTGGACCCGACCTCAAGCGATGCGATTCACTGTTATGTCACTTATGAGTCTCCAATTACCTGATTAGATCACGGACTTGCGTCTGGCGATATCTATAATGGGTGTAAAATAACGAAGCCGAAAGGCATTTGTTGTCCCCGTCACTGCGATCTTTTTTTTGTTCTGCACCATACTGATTACTTGGGAAGTGGGAACCTTCTAGCTAGGAGATATTGGGGGTCAAAGTTCCAAGTTTTTCACAGGTTTTTTTTAAATTTTCTTTTATTATAATATCATTACTTTAAATACCCTCCATGACCCCCGTACTATTCAATGCATCAATCAGCACAATATTATTAGTGCGTAAGTTGGAGTCCTACTGTAAAACGTTTTACGGTTTATTTCACCCAAAAAAAAGTTGTTTACCATTTTTTTTTTGCGTATTGTTATTTGATGTAAAGAATGCTTGGTTGAGGGCTTCATGAAGGGTCCGTTTACACCTTGTCTAATAACATCTCTCTCTCGTCGCTCCGCAAATCGCGTCGCGATAGCTTGTATATTTCTTTCATTTGTCTTCTCTACAGTTGCAGTTTCCCCACGCGAGTCGCTTGAACATGGAGTTCGTGGCCAAGTGGTTAGTCTTTCCTACTGATCTTAAGATCAAACACTAACTTTAAAACCTTACATCTTACAAAATACGATATCTTTTCCTTTGCTCTTCCCACCTGATTTATTCTCAACTTCATGTCTCAATTGACCTTTGTTTACAGATTACAATTTGAATAAACTTTACCTATTTTGTTCTATTGGAGCGTTTCGCTTCAGTGAACTAGAAATATGAAATACATTTTCAAGATTTTCTGTTTAAGTATTATTACTTTCTGATTTATTTTTGTTTCAATATACTTTGGTTGAAGGTCAAAAAACTTGACATTTTCCAATAAGCTTAAAGAGGATGTCTTAAGTTAATTTCCTAAAGATTTTTTCACATAAATAGCTTGCTTGTGAATTCGTGATTCATGAATGATGACGTGCCTTTTAAGGCAAGTCGCATAGGTATAAATAAATCCTTGTTTTTCTTAAGCCTTAAGCCATTAATGTAGGTACTGCGTAATTAAATAATTGGAACTAGTAAAAAACATTGAAAAATTGTAAAAGTCTGTTTTTATTTGAATCCATAGGTACTAATTTAATCTAATAATAAATGTGAAAGTAACTCTGTCGGTCTGTTACTTTTTTATGCTTTGACGGCGCAACTGATCTCTTTAAAATTTTACACAGATGTAGATTTTGACCTTAGCTAGAAAGAACAAAGTCTACCTGTGCGTCGAATCTTGTTTTTTTATTTTTTATTTCCGTATTGCGGTCCCGCGGGCTAAAGCTAGCATTTAATTTATCACTCCTATAGCCATAAATATTCAACAGATCGATGAAAAAACAACATAACAAATTAATTGATTGCGTGTCCATTCATCCCATCTATACTAATATTATAAAGCTGAAGAGTTTGTTTGTTTGTTTGCTTGAACGCGCTAATCTCAGGAACTCTTGATTCGATTTGAAAAATTCTTTTAGTGTTAGATAGCCCATTTATCGAGGAAGGTTATAGGCTATAAAATTCACGGACAAAATATAAATTGCGGACGAAGGTCGCGGGCAACAGCTAGTTAAGGATAAATAGCGTGAACTTTGGCGTCGCCCGACCGGATGCGCAGGCGCAGAGCAAAGGACAGGCCATTAATGTTAAGCCTACGATTACTGAAACAATAACTACCCACGTGATTTTGTTAGTATTGACGCAAGAAAACAATCAATTTATTTCCACGGGGAGTAAATAAATTGATTGTTTAAATCGCTTGGGATGTTTATTCGTTATTATTAGTGATATTTTTTTCAGTAGGTATACATACAGGGTGTAAACAGACCCTCCACATAGCCGTCAACCAAGCATTCTCTACATCAAACTAAGTAACTTTACGCAAAAATTATTGCTGGGAATCGACTTTTTTTTTTGGGACGAAATATCACGTTTTAAGGTAGGACTCGATGGAAAGCACTCAAAGCATTGTGCTGATGGATGGATTGAATAGTTAGGGGGGTCGTGGAGGTGTGTAAAGTAAAAAACGTACAATAAAAACGTGTATTTAAAAAAAAAACTTGTGAAAAAGTTGGAACTTTGAACCCCAATATCTCCGTAACTAAAAGGTTCCCAGGTATGGTCTAGAACAAAAAAATTATCACAAAGACGGTCAGAATAAGTGCTTTTCGATTATGTTAAGGGTCTATTTACACCCTTTATAGGGACGTAGGTGATGCCAAGGTTTTGAGTCTCCTTGTTAGAATAAACAGTGTGTAGAACACCGTGATTCTTTTGAGTCCTTCGACAGTATTTATGTCATACGAAAGCATTTGAAATGCCCTTAATTTAATTATATGGCAGCTAAGTTCCAATCGAAACTTAAACATGGTATTTTAATAAAAATCATCTGCCTATCTTTTTCCCAAGTATGTTGGGGTTGGCTTCCAGTTTTGCCGGATTCAGCTGTATACCTGTATTTTACATGGAGCGACTGCCTATCTGACCTCCACAACCCAGCTAGTACTAGGTAATACGATACTCCTTGGTAAGACTGGTTGTGGGACAAACGGCTTGTCGTGCTTTACGATGCACGTAGGAAACTCTGTATATGTTGGTAGCCGCGCTTGCCTAGGTGGGTTCGGGGATGGGTGACCACCCATCCCCGAACCCACCTAGGCAAGCGCGGCTTAACCTGAAGATCCAACCCGAGCGGCTGTTGCTATTTAGCCATGAACTTTATTTGAATAAAAAAGAGAAAAATAATTATATCACATAATAATGTCAATGTATTGTGATCATGTACATGATCACAATACATTGACATTACTATGCTTAATTACATAAGAAATCGACTTAAAGTCACCCCGAAACCAAACCAGACAAATCGTATTTGTGAGAACTCAGCATATTCAGGTACCGTAGCTACTTAAATATTTTATTGCGAAGCATGGAAGCAATACTGACATTGACGAGAAAATACATTGAATTGTAGAATATTTTAATAAAACTCCATCTTATCCATAAAAGTACTTCCAATTCAACGATTTCATCGTACCTGATAGGAAATCGACGATGCAATCTTATTCGCAGCTTCCCTGGCATGCTGCCACGTACATTCAATCTTACTGGTATTGCATTTTATTTCAAATCAGACAAGTTTTCAATTTCCTCTTAATAAAAAACAAAATAAAAGTTGGTACGTTTTTGAAACGGGCACGCTTCATTTCCGCGTAAGGGTTTTATCAGATGGGACGTCATATTTGCAGTAACTTTCAATGGCTGCCGCCAAAATGTTACACGGCAACTTGTCATTGTATTCTGTGATTGTGGCAACTAACTACACCATCATCTGCCATGCCTTTTCCGAACTATTTTATGGTCGGCTTCCAGTCGAACCGTCCGGTTTAACTGGAAGGCAGCTAAATACTAGTATTTTATAT
Source organism: Noctua fimbriata (assembly GCA_905163415.1). Taxonomy (NCBI): domain Eukaryota; kingdom Metazoa; phylum Arthropoda; class Insecta; order Lepidoptera; family Noctuidae; genus Noctua; species Noctua fimbriata. The sequence goes on from LR990922.1 coordinate 3,054,617, forward strand.
GGAGCGACTGCCTATCTGACCTCCACAACCCAGTTAATACTGACAACTGGGTAATATGATGGTACCTTGGTAAGACTGGCAACGAACTACATATCGCCTACAAATGCAAGCGACCATGTTGTGATCGACGGGTCCACCATTCCTTCTTTCCCTCCTTCGTGTTCTTCACCGGACCCCATGAGCCCAGGCATCTTGTGACTACTGTATTGAAACTTGAAGCAGCTACAGCGATGCCTTCACTCCCGCCTCCATGCCTTGGAAAGCACGTTAAGCGATTGGTCCCAGCAGTCATTTGTAGATCTTTGGCAGTCGTTACTGGTAGTCAGTGGCCTGATAGTCTGACAACCAGTCTTACCAACGGGCATTCGCCTTAGTAAGACTGGCTGTCAGACTAAGTAGCCAGTATCTAACTTGGTTAGGGAGATTAGATAGGTAGCCACTCCATGTAAATGACTGGTATTCAGCTGTATCTGGTTAGACAAGTAAGCGACCCCAACAAACTTTTTTTTTTGCATGGGAATTATTCAATTGTCCTGCTCTGGGCTGAGCGGAAGGGAGTGTCTGATTTGTACTTACTAAACCCATCCATGTTTCTTCTATGCCCTTTCTGTTCCAGGGCCGCGGTATCTCTTTCGAACAGTCCCGCAGCCCCAGACCCCAACATACTTGGGATAAGGCCAGGCAGATGATGAGTGCAGTGGTGGCCCATCTAAACAGAGCCCAATGCTTGCTACTACAGTAATGACTTTTCCTTAAAATACACAACATATTGACTATCGATGTTTTTTGTTATATTTCCTTGCTCGCACTTTGGTATTCAAATGTTTCCCTTCATCCATCCCGTATTTACATATGAGAGATGGTTTTACATGGACATAGGCGAAAATAACCGGTTATGACTTGTTTACTTAGTACGAAACGTGGGCTAGATGTTTTCAAGTAATGGTTGATATTTTTATTGAGAAGTTATGAGGGTGGAAAAAGGTTCAGTTCTTCAATATTTGTAAGCCATTTTTAATACGTTTTGTTACTGCGTTTGTGTAGTCCTTGTTTATAGTTGTTTGAGTCTATCGTCAAAGTCGAATCAACAAGTAATGGTACTTGTTGATTCGATTTTGACGATAGATTATATATATATTCTAGATTTCTTGTTACTTGATTCAGAGGTAACAGTACAACATTATTTTTAGTATATGCGAAACTTGAATATAGTTTGTTCAGAATAAGTAACTGAATCGATTCCAATCATTTTTAAACCATGTTATATTTTTTCCCAAAAATATTTAAAAAAAGTTACAAGTTGGCAACGAGCGACATTAAGTACCTATCGCAATAATTTAGGTACCTACTGCCAAATTATTATTATCAATGAGCTCAAGACGAAGCTGGAGGCGCGCGCTGCGTGGAGACCACGTTGTTATGCAGACAATCAGGTAACAGAAGAAGCTTATAACTTTGTGATTTTTCATGATACAGTTTTGAAATTTTGTACATAGATTCTTTACATAAAAATACTAGACACGTGTTTCAGGTTTCGCATATACTAAAACTAATGTTGTATACAGAGTAGCTTCAGTATTCACACATATACCTATAAGACTATACGCACTGAGATTTACTTTGTGTAGCTATGTCCAGAAATGCATTACTTGATGAATGCGTCAAAGGAAATTGTCTGTGAGACTGTACAGTCACGAGCACCAATATGTAAACACTTAACAACTTTTAAAAGTGTTTTTCTCCTACTGTTCTGATTAAAATGTCATGTTGTTACGAACATAGTATTCTAGAACTCATATTTTTATGAAAAAGATCCTATCTCCAAGTTACAATCGTTATTTCTCGAGAAAATTACTTTTAAATTTATTAAAGTGTATACATATTGGTGCTAGTGACTGTACATAAACTTCATACTACAAATCAATGTATTGTAAGCTAGAGTCCATTAGCTAATTAGCCGCGTCACTTGCAGCAAAATTTGTGATTAAATACACATCAGTAAGCTAAAACTAATGGCCAAATTTCTGATCTACTTAGATAATCTGTCTGTCTGTCTATTCTGGCTAGTCTCCGAAATGGCTGGCAGATAGCTGATGTTATAAGGAGTAAGTTAGGCTACTTTTATTTTTAGACAAAGAATTATTGTTCCGTGCTAAATAATTTAAATGAAATTGTTAACAGAATCGGATTCAAATAGGGATGTTATTTTTTTATAATAATTTCACCCACATTCCGCCAGTTATGTTTAAGTACCATGTAATAGGGAGCGAGCCTATTGCCATCAACCGTGCGCAAATCCAGACAGATGGAAAAACCTTATGACACATTCCCCGACTCGGGAATCGAACCCAGGACCTCATGCTCAGCAGACGAGCTTGCGACCACTAGACCAACGTGGTAGCTATTAATATAATAACTTTAATAAAATCATCCTTTTATCACCAAACCCGTAAAATATCACCAAGAAATATTTCAATGAAAAGCGATTTTCAATAAAATAACGATTTTAGATAGCCATTCCTTTCCCGTGAAAGCCGTTGATTGATATTGGTTATTTTACAGCTTGTAACAGATACCAGAGAATCCATTATACGCGAGAGTCATGACACCCGATCCGTTTTACTTTTAATAACGGATCGTAATTTAAAATGGCCTACATTCGTGGGGTTTATTGGAGAACCGTTAGATGGTGTTATGCTGGAAAATTGTGAAAGGTTTGCATTTTGAATAGTTTGTAACATAACATAACATCACGCCTTTAATCTCCGAAGTGTTAAGCAGACGTGTACCAAATAGTACACCCACATTTCGCCATTTATGTTTAAGTCTCATGTAATAGGGGGCGAAACTATTGCCATCAACCGGGCGCAAATACAAACTCCGTGGCCGGTAGTGAGAAATTCCTGATGGAAAAAGCCAATAACACTTTGCTCGAACTGGGAATCGAACCCAGGACCTCACCACTAGACGAACAAGGCAGCCGGCATTTTGTATATTTCATAGTAAAATTATTTGTTTAACCGATCAATTTCTTTGTTGCAGGTAAGCAGAAGTTAAACACATTTGAACCTTGGGCAGATTATAGCCCACGTCCTCACACCGGATGTCCCAGCAGTGGGAACGTTGCAGTTTGATCACAACTTTCAGGTATATATGAAACCCGACTTCACTCTTAAAAAATCAATACAGAACGAGTCGGTTTAGAGCCTTATTTGAGGACTTCAAAATTATTTATCCCTTTTCCAAACTATCGAAACTTTAATATGGGTCCGATGTGATTGCTTTCACAAGTTCGCCGGACAGAAATAGAAGCAATTGTTGAATAACTACCCACTCAAGGCGTTCAAACTTTATTGTACGGTCAAGCGCACCTCACTAGTCCATTTGTGGTGCCAAAACCGGCCTCACAGCTACGATATCAACGGGGTTTCAATATCAAAATTTGTACTTGGAGGTCCGTTTGACTGTACTTACGTTGTGGTCTCTGTTTTATAAGTCCGTGGGTGTCGGACTAGACAGCGATTAAGGGTTTAAAGGATTTATTAATACTGCTTAGAAATTGATATGAAGAGTTGCCATCGTTTGGCAATAACCGCCATTAATAATGAAATTGTATGAATTATATACAAGGTGTCAACGGATCCTTCACGAAGCCGTGAACGAAGCATTCTGTACATCAAACTAAGTAACTGTTCGCAAAAATTATTACTGGGAAACGACTTTTTTTTTGGGGTAATTAATCACGTTTTGCGGTAGGATTCAATGTAGCGCACTCAAAACACTGCTGATGGATGGATTGAATAGTACTAGGGTCGTGGAGGTATTTAAAGTAAAGTAATAACTTAAAAAAACTTGTATTAAAAAAAAGTAAAAAGTTGATTAGTTATCTCCGTAACTAGGAGGTTTCCAGGTATGGTCTAGAACAAAAAAAATATCGCAATAATGGGGTTCATAGATACATCCTCTGCCCAAACTTTCAGGGGTCGCAGGCATCAATCAAATCACCTCTTTTTTTTTTAATTGGCTGCTCAAAAGTTGCACCAGAACACCGGTCCTCCGGCTTCTCCAAAGGTGTCGTTCGGCTACAGGATACGTGCTGATGTTATTTTATTATCTACCTGGTTACTTCTAATAAATTCCACCTTATAACGCTATTACGGGCAATATTTTCTGATAACAAACCATTAAACGTTTTATTATAAGCAGTTTATAATAATTATTCCGCAATCAAGTCAGATGGTAACATAATTATGTAATTTAAATTTATTCTAGATTTTATCTGAATGCTGCTCTGATACTAATCGAAAAATAAAATTATGTGCTTCATGTTATTCTATGACTCTGGATTTGAGCTCGATTATTGGCAATAACAGCAGCGTTGGCTCAGGTAGTGGCTTCGAACCCAGGCAGTCGCATTACTTTGAATAATTTATTTCATCACCACTGCTCTCAAAACGGTGAAGGAAAACATCGCGACGAAACCGGCATGTCTTAAAAACAAAAATTCGAAGACATGTGACAACTACCAACCCGCACTGCCCATTCCTTCTCATAGAGAGGTGGCCTGTGTTACCTGTGATGATGTTGATGATGAATAACAGCAGTAGGATCCAGTGGCAATAGCCCCGATCCTTGTGCTGTAGGTTGTGCGTGCGCAGGCAGGCACTTTACTTTGAGTAATTAATTTCATCGCCTTTGTTCTCGAATCGGTGAAAAAAAACAGGAAATTGTGTCAAAAGTCGCCACCTAAGTAGTGATGATAAAAATAAAATATTCAAAAAAAAAAAAACAAATATTATCTACATCCTTTTTAAAAATTAACCATGTGCCCGGTTCCACCTCCACGCAATAGACATATACGAAAAGGCCCCGTGAATGTAACCTTTCATCCATATTGATGGATGTCTTGTTACTTCGACAGCTTCCGAGATTGGAGGATTTAGGATGTCATACATTTTATTTATTGGTACTGCTGATGCTGTTAGGGAAAATACGGATGGTAATAAAAAATGTTTAAGTTGTTTCCTATATTTTCCGAATAAGCCTAAACGGCGCATTTGAAATTGACTTTGGTTGCAGAAATTATTATTGAGGAAATTCTTCGGATTTTAGTCTACCTAGCATTCAATTATTTTATATATTTTTTACAGTTTTGTAATACAGGGTGTAAACAGACCCTTCACATAGCCGTCAACCAAGCATTCTGTACATCAAACTAAGTATCTTTACGCAAAAATTGTTGCTGGGAATAGACTTTTTTTTTTGGGGTGTAATATCACGTTTTACGGTAGGACTCGATGAAAAGCACTCAAAGCATTGTGCTGATGAATGTATTGAAGGTATGGTCTAGAACAAAAAATGATCGCAAAGACAGGGAGAACAAGTGCCTTTCGGCTATGTTAAGGGTCTATTTACACCCTGTATAAATAAATAAAAAACATTTAAAAATATTAAAAATAGTGGTCCGCCAGTGTCTGGAGCAGGGTCCAAGCTACGGGTGGTTAGGGCTCCAGAGAGAAGAACCTCCTAACAATGCGGGCCCTATTAAGGAGTACTGCCTTCTGAATTAAGTCCTTGTTCCAACCGCCTAGTGAGAGCCTCGATAGATGTTCGTCGAGGCTCTGGCCATCAGGCGTAACGAAAATCGGCGCAATGATAGCCGAGCTCACATACTACAACCTCGTGCGCCAAGTCTAGATATTTTATTTGTTTCTGTTTCTCAGCTTTCTCTTAATATTTCAAAGGGTGAAAGGGAAACACACTAGTTCGGGTCGGCACATTCGATTCGGCATTATTTGTTGAACAAACCCGGCACGAAGAAATTACTACCTACTCATATTCGGCTTTCGTTCGACTGGCACCTATCGGTGAACACCGTTCGGCATCTATGATTGCTGAGTCGGCATCGGGTCGGCTATGCACCATTTGAATTAACCCGATCGGCTTTTTCCCGAACTTAAATGTCTATATACAAGGTGGAATTTTCAGAACCATAACCGTTGTAGCTACAGGAAAACGGTCTTAAGAGACTTACAGTTACTCGATATTGCCGCCCGGCTGTGCCGATTCTTGCCGACTCGAACAAGTAAGGAGTACCGCTAAATTTGTACTTAGTTACCATGTATATCATTGATAATACACAAACAGCTTTTGATAGCAGTTTTAATTACATTGTCAGCAACAGCTTCCCTAGAGGTGAGACTAGCTAATAATCTTATCCTTTGTCTACCAGATGTGAATGAACTTGAGATAGGGGAGGAAAATTCTTCATTATTTTAACTGAAGTACGTTTGAGCAAAGGACGAAAAGACTGAGTGAGGTGGCTAGGAATGTTGGTTTTTGTAGGACTGTCTCAATTGTCATTTAACTTGATTTTCATCAGTAAAATAAACTTCTTTGTTTTATGTACAAAGATATGTATTTAATGAGGAAAGTTCGATGTGTATTTGTCTGGCAAATCTTCCAAATGATTTAATTTTGATATATTGATCAGACTTTAGCGGAGGTTTTTATTCTGAAATAGTTAATCGTATTTTTATCGATAGACATACAATTTACATTTGTTTTAAATTTCGTAAAAAAATACTGCAAACTGCTATCTCATCTGAAATATGGTCGCCATTTTAATGTGCTCGGGGCAATGAGAGCAATTTCACACAGGTGGCGCCAACTATTCATATTCAAGAAAATACAGATGGGTCTGCAACAGGTTCATTCTGCATCGAGGTTCACCCCGCAGCCAAAATTCTAAGCTGAATTTCAGCTAGATGATAAATGAATTACCGGTCGTTCAACTTGAAGAAAATAAAGAAAGAAAGTAGACTAATTTAGCAGTATAAAGACACAAAAGTAATACAATTACTGTGTCTACCACAGGCTTCTGTAATCATGATCATTGATCAAGTTTTGACCAGTTTTTTTCTGACTCATCATCTGCCTAGCCTTTTCCCAACTATGTTGGGGTCGGCTTCCAGTTTAACCGGATGCAGCTGAGTACCAATATTTTACATGGAGCGACTGCCTATGTGACCTCCACAACCCAGTTCGAACTGGGTAATACGATACCTCTTGGTAAGACTGGTTGTCAGACGAAATGCCGACTTACAATGTCGCAACAGGTATAAAATGGCACAGTTGTGTGTTTTGCAGTCTTTCCTTTGTTTTTTATTAATCGATGTTCTTCTGTCTGCCAGCTGTTCTCATTTACATAATGCATAACGAGGTAGCAGACTCCAGGCTCTTAAAGACATATTACTACTTAGTGGCGGTACTGTCATACAAGTCTAATCGCTTGACTTGCCCTTATAAGGATTTCTGAACAGCCTGCTTGCCTTATGGGCTTGCCATAATATTGGCTCCTAGACGCGGCACTGTTACTACTGGAAAACCCAATAACACTACTTTCAGCACTTAAGTCCGTTACATAATGTAGATGATTTTCTCAATACCGAGAATACCGAGCTCACTGACGATCGACCACTTTTCAACCTTATTACTTAGGGCATAAGGGTGAAAAGTGGCAGACCGTTAGTGAATTGGGTAGTTAGTACCTATCGAATTAATAGGTAGTAGATAGATATGTATTTCCATCAAGCATATTTTCTTGCGAATATACTATCACTTTCAAACGATTTATTCGTAAAGACCTGCGCAGACGAGGGACTTTTGTCATTGCAACACATACAAAACCCAAAAAATATACTATAGTACACTCACATTACACCGATCATGTTTCGGAGATTTTTGTCATCCACAGACAAAAGTCCCTTGTCTGCGCAGGCTTTTAAGAACACAAAATCACGTGACTGAAGCGGCAGACAACGCTAGTATTTACATAATGCTGATGAGACTTGCAACAGGTTGGTAACGGCACTGCTGCACTGTTGCATTGCAAGCTTTGTGTCTGCGCATATGTTTGTGCAGCTAAATTGTAGTGTTTTCATACGAGGAATATTCGGCAGCATGTCTGTCTTTTATTGTTTCATCACATAAATATTTTCAATCAGTTGGCGGCTGTCGTGTTTTCAAAAACTACACTACGGTAGAACGTAGCTGGCAATGTCGCCATCCATGGAGACATTTTGGAAGAGTTACATGTTACCCTTATTTCTTTATTTTTCGTGTGGTTAGTGCCTAACCTGTTGTCAGAGTTTTATGCCGCCCAGGGGCCTCTGACTTGGCTTTACATGCCGTCGAGAAATATCTCTCAGGCACGCTGGTTTCCTCAAGATGCCATAACCCTGCCCGCCATAACCCTGTATCCATGTGTCGCTGCGGGTTGCACTGCTTTTTGCCGCTACGATTTCCGGTGGCCTTCAGGATTGTACCAATTTAATAACATTGTAATCTTAGTATTGTTTTTTGATACACGTTTCTAGTTGCCTGTTCTTTTATTTTTGATGAAATTAGTCTATCGAACCACGGGTTCTGATGCTTGGTAGGTATACTTTGAAAACACTATGTATTTCACTTAACACTATTTGTTTCTCTATTAACCAAGTTTGCGGTAAGGTAAACGAACATTAATTTTGCTTGGCTTTACCTGAGTTTCTGGAACACTAATTATGAAGTATTGAATTACTTTACTATCGTAACCTCGCTTCAATGCCAAGGTTATTCTGAACTAGTCTTCCCTTGTTCTCGATATATTTTGTAATTAGTTCAGTACTGAAAGACACTGAAACCCTAACATGAAGGACAAAAGAGAGCAGCTGCAAATAAAATTACTCTGTTGAATTAATTTTCAACAAGACGCGTTTACTTTAGTGCTACCTAAACAAATCTGCCTCACAATATACAATCGAAATGTTCTACATTTTTAAAAACGATCCATCGGAAACTTCTTTCTAGTATGTATGATGTAAAGCTCCCTTGGGAAAACAAATTTTACAGTACACAACCAACACATACGTTTCAGCAATTCTATCTTTTTCCTTGTGACTGTAACTACTAATTGTCTATGCTGACTGTTTCCAAACTTTTCCGAATTGTAACTGTCCATAAGGACCTTTGACCGGAATGGCAACAGTATTCTCTTCATCCGTTGCCGGATCCATTCTATTTTACTAGGCGAATATGTCCAAACTAAGACATTCAATTATTTATATATGTTACGACTAAAAGCCGAAGTAAGGTTACACCTAGTTCTATCCGGCTATACCTAGGTCCGGCCGGTAACAGTTGTGTATCCTTTTAATTGCTAGGACACACCCAACAAAGGATTAGGTTAGGTTAGAACTGTGAACAAACGTGCGCGAGCCGAGCGAGCGCTACATCCAAATTGGTTGCATGTTCTAACCGAAGATAAGTAGGATACATCTAAGTTTAACCGGTCTAACCGGTTTAACTTTGCCTATTAGCCGTAACATATACCAATTTGAGTTCTTGCTTCATACTGTCACAATTGACATATCAGGCGAGGTTCGAAATAAATGCTAATTAGAGGGCTTAGTTCCCGATGAGTAGCCCGCACGAATCGACTTCTTAGGTGTCTTCGGGCCTGATTGCTATATCCTCTCAGAATTTCCCTCCATCCGTTACAAGCGCCAATGAGGATGTCCATTACCTACCCTAGCGATCTATTTCTCCAGCGAAAGTTAACGGCGTAATAGAATTTGCCTGTATCAAAATAAAACCTTTTAAAATCAAAGAGCCAGTAATAGTCTATCGGTAGTGAAAATGACACGCTAGTTCGTTCCAGAAGTCTTTTGAAATGGAATATTTATTGACTAACTTTCTATTCTATCACAGATCTATTCCGTTTCCTTTAGTTCTCTTTGTGTCCATAGTAAATATTTTATGACTGAACCGTTACATATTCATATTAAGTGTGAAATCGATTACAAGTGACAGATTGTTCCGTCGTAAAACGATATTAGAAACGATTGCGAATGTTTGAAATGTAGTAAAAATAATGGCTAACTGTTCAGTACTCGTATGAAAATCGACGTTCAGCCAGGTTTTAATGCAGGTGCTGATAAGCAGTTGACATACTTTTAAACTACGTTGTTTACTTTGTATAGCTAAACACATATAGGGTGACTGGTAATTAGTGACTGATACTTAAACACTTGATTGTACTCATGATAACAAACAACTTTCCCAAAGAAACATTTTTTTTTAATACTCATTCACTGTTAACACAATAACACAACAGCGGATCATTATGGCGCGGGCTTGCGAGCCGCGCGGGTGCTCTGCCTACCAACTGTTGCACAGTACGATAGTAATGAGACAGAACGGCGCGCGGCGTCATGCGGCTAACAGCTGATAGGTCACAGGCACGCGGGCGCGAATTTCATACGGTCTTCTGTGTTATCGTGTTATAATTGTGTGAAAAAAAAGTGTGTTATAATTACCAGTCTGCCTGTATTATGGCCGCATCCAGCTGAAACGCATCGCATTTTCATGAAGCGCGGTGCCTCGGGCAACTTGTAGTTTGCTGGGGTTAATACAAAAAGTACGCAAGTAGCAGTCCGCCCCTCCCAAATCTGCATCAGATATTATAGTTCATCATCATTCTCCTGCCCTTATCCCAACTTGTGTGGGGGCGGCGCAGCATGTCTTCTTCTTCCGCTTCAGCTTTTAATAAAATGAAAAAAAAAAAGTGTCGAAAGTGTTATTGGTTTTTTTATCAGGAATTTCTCAGCCACGGAGTCTTGATTTGTGCCCGGTTGATGGCAATAGGCTCGCCCCGTATTACATGGGACTTAAACATAACTGGCAAAATGTGGGTGTACTATTAGGTACACCTCTCCCTAACCCTTCTGGGATTACAGGCGTGATGTTATGTGTGGGATCATACTAACTAACCTAGTATTTATTTTATAATAATTAGCTTTTTTCTTTATCCTTTGAAAGGTTAAACATACCCTAACATTTTAACACGAAAACATTTATGACAACCTGATATTCATAGGCTTGAGTAGTTTTCTTGAATTAAAGTAAAATTAATGTTAGATATCAGATGAGGTAAGCTCCTACTTATTTATGACAGCCTGGTACTTTATAGGCACAAGACGTATTCTATACTGACGCTTACTGGACCAACGAAAAGCTTTTGATTTTAATTTATATTCAAGATATTATGTTTGCAAGATTTTTTTAGTTTAAAGTTGTTGTAAATAAATTGATTTAAAAGTCATACTATATTTTTTTTACTAATTGTACTTTTTGACACGCAAATTTATACTGATGACGAATCGGGAACATCAAAATTAAATAAAAATTCATGTTTTCTTATCATGACGAATGGGACTTCTTGTATGGAAAAAATTTGGTGACTAATCAGAACAGTGACGAGTCGGGCATAAACCAATAATTATTCTATGGTCGTAAAATAAATCGGCGCCACTCAGTCTACAGCAAACTGAGCTCTTTGAACTAAAAACGTTTTACTGCCGTTTACCTAATATACGTTTAACTTTGTCTACATTCCTAGTACTAATGTAATTACTATTCCGGTTAACTGCGGCTATTTCAATAGACTAACTGAATGGAGGATAGTTTGAGGATCGCTTTGTAGGGGTGCGGAAACTAATGAGGAACTGTATTGTTGGTACTAGGGGAAGCCGCTTAAAACTATTACTGGGATGAAAATTCAAAGGAAATGTGAAATATGAAAGTATAATTCTGGAGGCAACAGCCAATCCAAACTGCAACAGCAACGCCGCTTAAGGCTTGCGCCTTATCCTTCATCTGGCACTCGTGGGCTGCATCTGAAAATCAGCATCAGGTGGTACACCTTGTGTTGCTATCTGGCATTATGCTGAGCAGAGGCTCTTTTGGCATTATATTTACCTATTTTTTTTGTCTAATTATTTTATATAATTTTGAAGGTGTTTTTGTTCTTAATGGCAAATAAACACAATTTTCTGTCTTTATCATGCAGCAAGGAATGCGTGTGCCGTGTGATAGCTTTCCCGCTGTCTCGCTCTAGCAAATGACGGTTCTGAGCGACAGAAAAGGATAAGAGCATAGGAATGTGCGATTCTGTGCTGATAGGTTACCCTAAAGATGCTTTTCCCAAGGCAGCCGCAAACCGCAGCGAAAAAACCGCGTAATCCCAAAACAGGCCGCAGCGCCACAACTGGCTTCTATAACTCTGTGGAAAAGCTTCCGTAACAGGAATTGAACCTTCAAATTATTGTTGTCTGGTGTAGGTAACTTAAGCTGTCAATCCCAAAGAGCTAACTCCTAGTTAGACTAAACTTTTGAACACATGAACAGTGATCTGTTTTCCTGAACTCCACGCTGAAACATATAATTCAAAGTCACCTGATAGTTTATAATGAACAGTTTTTTGATATACAGGGTGTAAACAAACGCTTCACAAAGCCGTCAACCAAGCATTCTGTAGACCAAACTAAGTAACTACGCAAAAATTATTGCTGGAAATCGACTTTTTTTTTTGGGGTGAAAAATCACGTTTTACGGTAGGACTCGATGGAAAACACTCAAAGCATTGTGCTGCTGGATAGATTGAATAGTACGGGGGTCGTGGAGGTGTGTAAAGTAAAAATCTTACATTAAAAACATGTATCTAAAAAGAACTTGTGAAAAAGTTGGAACTTTGACCCCTAATATCTCCGTAACTAGAAGGTTCCCAGGTATGGTCTAGAACATAAAAATGATCGCAAAGACGGGAGAACAAGTGCCTTTCGGTTATGTTAAGGGTTTATTTACACCCTTTATAAGACTATTATTAAGACTTGTTCGTGGACATGCGTAGTCTGGCAACCAGTCTTACCAAGGGGTATCGTATTACCCAGTACTAATTGGGGTGTCGAGGTCAGATAGGCAGTCGCTCTATGTAAAGTACTGGTATTCAGCTGCATCCAGTTAGACTGCACCCCAACGTAATTGGGTAAAAGCTAGGCAGATGAGATTGGTGGACATGGGTAATATCAATAAAAAGGTTTGTTTTGTTTGGAGGTTCATAGTACCTTCTTCATAATATTCTAACAAATCTGGATTTCACTTTGCTGTACTAAGAACCTTAGGCTTCATTAAAGCACCATTTCGAAACCCTAGTACCAGTATGATAAAAGATTTAAGCACTAAATACCGCCTCACTAATACCGATGCTACGCAAACATTGTCACATAAAGCTGTTTCACAGAGCAACTAGGTCCTACAAGCTAATGATATCGCCGTCAAAGCTATCAAAAGCGGTAGTATCAATCTGCGGTGGCCATTATGGGAGGCTTCCACGCGTCCGCTTTGACTAAACCTATTATCGATATGGGTAATATTGATGGTAACATGTATGTAGATAGGATATTGATCGTTACGTAGATAGGTAAAGTGTTAGTATCGGTAAACGTATTGGAGGGCACTTGCTTATTAAACCAACGAGGCTGAAATAGTTTGGGCTAAAATGAGTTCTTATACTGTTATCATCCATCTTTTCAGCTGCCGCCGTAGCATGATCACCGTAGACAAGGATTTCTTTGACGGAAGAATCGACAAAATGACAGATAGTGCAAAGAAAGCTGTCGACAAAACTGTCATTTTGTCGATTCTTCCGTGAAAGAAATCCTTGTCTACGGTGGTCATTCTACGGAGGCTGAAAGATGATCACGGGAGGATATATCTGGCGGCGTCCCTCAGTCAGTCATGTATGTCTTTCGATAACCAAAGCTTTCCGTTCTGCGAGCAATACTTAGTTCCTATCCGTTCGAGTTATATTCTTGCCATTCTCCATATTCGATCACTTAGTCAGTGTAACTTCGACTGTCTCCATTGCGCTTTGGGCGACGTTGAGGCTTCCTTAATGAGGTTTTATTATAATGTGAATTTCTGAGGTACGAAGTTTCAGTACCGTACGCACGACGACCAATCAACCTATGCAAAACCAAATTAAGCTGATCTCTCATTGTACGGGAAGCTCATACAAAGCGAGATCAGGTTATACTGGATATGTATAAGTTGATGTGTCGCCATGTACATAGATTAATTCAAATTATGGTGTTTCTATTTCTTTATTAATGGTTCATGTCAGATGGCTAGGTTAATGTGTCTAAATAGGCAATTACGTTTAGAGTTTATTACAAAATTGTAAATGAATGGTAACTAACAGATGGCGTTTTTACGTTTACAGTATTTTAAAATGAAGAAACGAAGGTCACAAAATAACAAATAAAAGAGTGACATAATGGCTTTTTCGTTCATAAATCATTGTTTTTTCGCCAGTTACAGGTTTCATTTTCGGTCCCCAGTCAACATGGATAGGTACAATGTTGATTACGATTTTTTAATTCAAAAATATTGTTCCCTAGGTAGACCTTCCGAACAGTGACAATATGGCTGTATTTGCTAGTCAATGTAAAAGTGACGGTACCTACTGATAATGGCAAAATACGATGTATCAACTCCTCTACTCTGTGCGTAATGTGAATAGGTTTTTGAAACCAGAGAAAATGTCATCATCATCATCATCATTTCAGCCGAAAAGTCCACTGCTGGACATAGGCCTCCTCCAAGAAGGGGGGTTTTGCCATAATCGCCACGCTTGGCAGGCGGGTTGGCGATCGCAGAATGGTTGTTATAAAACACAGAGAACGCTGCTGCCCATTCTCTGGTAAGTCCCTTAGTCGCCTCTTACGACACCCACGGGAAGATATGGGATGGTGCTATTCTTTACGTCCGGACACCATACAGAGAAAATGTATTTGAATAAAAAGAAGCTCTAAATATGTATGAGTACTTGACACTCCATGTTTTAGATAATTCAAGTCTCTCATATTATTATCAGTTTGTGTCAGTGGCGAAGATTCCATTCAACTCGATTCCTACCGGCTTCCCTTTCAAAAATGGCACAGTCTATTGACAAATAATATAATCACATTAAAGATATGTACTTCGGCTTACCTCTTACAAAAATTGACCCTTCGCTACTGGGGTGTGTCCTATGTACTTCTTTCTTTATCGTGTGGTTAGTTCCTAACCTGGTGTCAGAGGCCTCTGACTTGGCTTTACATGCCGTCAAGAAATATCTCTCAGACATGCTGGCTTCCGCACGATGTTTTCCCTCACCGAAGCAAGTCCTATGTGCTGTCAGGCGGAGAGTTGAAAGACGTCGATAATGTAGGGAAGGAAAAGGATTAATTAAAAACCGATATAAAATAATTAATAAATGTTATAACTAGTTTTAAAGACTTCCTTAGACTATAGTGCTCAAAGACCGGTAATATTAATATTTTATTAGTAAAGGAAATAGCATTTTAATTCAATTAATTCTTTGTCGTTAAAGGCGGAAATGGGCTGTAACTTGGACGTAGCGATAAATAGACGATTAGAATGCTTGATACCATTTTTTTTTTTTTTTTTTAAACTTTGCCCCACACTAGGAATTTCTCCTGTATCGTGGGTACGTTTACAAACATTTAAACTCACATACACAAACAACCAGACCCGAAACAACTACCTGTAGATCATACTTGTGAGTACAGTACTTAAGAGCGTTAACGTCTTACGGCTTTTCATACAAACTTTCAAGTGATTTTTTTTTCGAAATGACTTAACTGATTTTTATGAAACTTCGTACGCATAAGCAGGATACATAAGTCTAAAAACTTGACAGAGAACTTTTCGAAATGTCTTTTAAAAAAAAAAGATAATTGGAAATTTCTGTTTCTATGGAAAATCTAAAATCGGTCTAATTAAGATGTAACACAATTTTTCGAAAATGTTCTCTGTCAAGTTTTTAGACTTATGTATCCTGCTTGCGACTAAAAGCTTCAAGGTGCGTTTGGGCCCTGAAACATTTCAGAAAGATTTCCTTGAAAACAAAAAAAAGGCTTATTTTAGTCCCAAGTGAAAACGTTCCAAATGAGCCTAATACCTTAATTTGGAGTGTGTGTAATTAAGTTGTAGGTGCCTAATCGTCTCGGGCGCGGGCGAAACTTGGCTCAAACTCACACGCTCGCACACCGCGGGCAAAACTTGAGTTTCTGAGGTCCAACGTTCATTTAACTTGTTCTCACTTTAGGGAATATATTTTTAGACCCAAATTATGTCAAAATGATTTTCTGTCTTGTTTATTTCCACAAAACGGCACGGAAGTGACAAACATCGAAGGAGTCGAGTGTGTTATCTTCGTCGGAGACACCATGGCTTGTCTGCGTGAAACAGCGATTTTCTGTGCTTCTAGCAAATCTTCGTACAGCAGGTGTAGATCGTTATGTAAGGGCAGCAGTATCCACCTTGGCTATGCTCGGAGTTTCCTTGCGTGATCAAATCAGAAATGAGGACATCCATACAAGAGAACCAAGGTAACCGACGTAGCCCAAAGATTAGCCAAACTTAAGTGGCAGTGGGCAGGGCACATTGCTCGCAGAACGGATGGCCGATGGGGCCGAAAAGTTCTGGAGTGGCGACCGCGAACCGGAAGACGCTGCGTTGGAAGGCCTGCCACTAGGTGGACCGATGACCTGGTGAAGGTTGCAGGGATCCGCTGGATGCGAGTCGCACGGGACCGGTCAATGTGGCGACACTTGGGGGAGGCCTATGTCCAGCAGTGGACGTCTTTCGGCTGAAATGATTATGATGATCCACCTTAGCAGTCACCACAACATCCGAAGCTCCACGCATTTTGATTCTATGGATAGGTAATTAGTACTTTAATTTAAAACTACCTAAAAATAGGTCAAGATAAAGAGTTGGCGAATCTAAAGTTGTGGTGTGGAAAGATTGCGATTAATGTAAGTGATGCCTACCCAATGTAAGGTACTATTCCACTGTTGCACTTGTATTCAATGTGCACAGGAAGTTTGTCACGTTAGCTGAACACACTGCGCAGTTCATTTGTTTTCCAGCCACGCCATTAGTGACCATGATCCCGCCTGCATTTATTGGGCCTACGCTGTCCCTCCATACTTAAGTACAAATGCTGTATCCATGATAATATTGTAACACCAAATGATTTGAAAAGAGTAACCATGGAGTTTCTTGCCGGTTCTTCTTCATAGGAAACGACCAAACCGAACCGTGCACCTTTTTGTCGACGTTTTATAAGTCCCCATCTAGGCCTATGTGAAATAAAGTATTTTGATTTTGATTTTTTTTGAATTTGTATACCCACAAAGCGAACTTTGTAAATATGCGTAGTTTATCCGTAGCCCGCCGTTGTAGCCGCACCTCACCTTTGGTCAAGAAAGAACAGCATCCCCAAACGCCCGCCTAACTTTCCCATGTTAGCCTAACCAATATTTATTTACCTCAGCATGTGCTAAACCAAGATTACTTTTCCTTTACAAACAAAAGTTCCATATATCTTTAGAAGGCGTGATTTTTACGGCTCTTGAGTACCAAGCGATGCTAAAAGATCTAAGTCCGATAAGCGTGTCTGCATTTAACATTGCTGACTTAAGATGTCATATATTTTACATCTTAACTATTCTTCTTAGCGTTCCGCATCGATAAAAAGTATTTATTATGTTAAAGTAAAAGTCACTGCTTTTTCTTTAATGTAATAATTGTTTGTTATCTGCATAGTTTCTTTCTTTTGATCGTGGCTCGAAATAATCATTACCAGCCAGCATCCGTACTAATATTTTAAATACGAAAGCAAGTCAGTCGGTTTGGTACCTTTTCTGACTTTATCGGATTTCGATGATCTTTTTTTCTTGGTGCAAAGATAGATTGAAGCCGAAGAGCTTTTTTTTGTTGCGCTAATCTCAGGAACTACTGGTTTGAATTGAAAAAATATTTTAGTGTTGGATAGCCCATTTATCGAGGAAGACTATAGGCTATGTAACATCACGCTACGACCAAAAGAAGCGGAACATCAATGAAAGATGTTGAAAAAGCGGGGAAAATAGTATTTTTATAATAATTTTACGCGGAAGAAGGTCGCGGACAACAGCTAGTATAATGTGGGGGAAATCGGTGACAGGCTGTATGCAACTTTTCTAAACGCCTGTGACCATGTGTACGTTACCCATTCGCCAGAAGCTGCAAGTTCGTCGCCCAAGACAGCGTAAATTCCTTCTTAACACAAAACTAAACAAAGCTATGTGGTTGGTTCCCTAATAGCCTACATACATCAATGAATCATATATTGATTGCCTTTGTTTAACAAACATACATATTTTCTAAATATTAAACTTTGTTATTAGACACCAGTTTCGCAGAGGATTGTCATGCTTCCCAGCATAGGCCTCCCCTGAAGCTTGCCACAGAGTGCGATTATATGTCAACCTACATACATACTAATATACAAAACTTCCACGTTCTGCAGGCTTTTCTGGTTTCAGCGCTTTCAGTTTTGAATGCAAGGTCAGTATTTTAGAGCTAAAATACAGGTATAAACTGAACTATTTTGGTACGATCGATGTCAGTTTGTGTGCCAAGATCCTATTGCATATGCATACTTTGATTCTGTACAGTGGAAATGCCCTTGATTTATTTGTGAAACTGTCTTTTGACTCTTGATGCTTTTCATGTGATATAAGAACTAGAAAGATTCGTTTGTCGTTGTTTTCACTGAGGAAGATGTAATCAGTAGTCAGAAGTCAAGATTATTAGTATCTATGGTTATTTATGGCTTAGTCGAATAATTCCCAATTCTTATTCTAGGATTCTACAAATGCCTAATTCTTAAAATGACCAATTTGCAAAAGGACTAGTTCTACCTAATATCTTTGTCTTTTTGTGTCTCACATTTTCACAGAATAATTTCTGAACCAATTTTGATGGGATTTTTTATGAAAATACATGGCAGATGGCTTAAACTCCGAGTATGTAGAGCATACACATAAATATGAAAGCCTAGAAGCAGATTCTAGTTGTGGTTTTGTTTGAGAGAATCCAAAATCCACAAGGACGAAATCAGTGAAGCACTAGTTTCACATATAATATTACCTGTAACCCAGAAATCCAAAATAGAGAATTCAATCTTCATTAGTCGACTAGACAATGACAGCGGTACGACAGTCAATTGTTTGACGAGACGAGCGCCTGTGGCATTGCTGTGGTCCTGACAAATGGAGAAACGGGGTAAATAAACCCGATTCCAGTATTAATATCTGACGAGGATATTGATTACTTAGCTATGTTGCCACAGATATGTCGGAGGAGCTCGTGGCTGAATAATAACAGTCGCACGGGTCGATCTTCAAGGTTAAGCAGCGCTTGCTAAGGTCGTTTCGAGGATGAGTGACCATCCTTTACATACCGAGTTTCCCCCGTGCCTCATAAAGCACGCTAAGCCGTTGGTACCGGTTATAATTTTTAGATCTTTGAAATTCGTTACAGGTAGTCCGTGGCCCGAAAGTCTGATAACAAGTCTTACCAAGGGTTGTCGTATAGTCAAGTAGGTACATGGGTTGGGTTATGGAGATCAAATTGCCAATTGCCCCATATAAAAATATGATATTTACCTGCATCATATTAGTTAGGCTGGAAGCCGACATGGACATGGGGACACGCAGCTGATTCAGTATTAATATCTGAAAAGGATATTGCTTTACTTAGCAATGTTGCCACAGATGCGTCTGTAGTGTGGTGAAGTACCTAACCTTTGAGGCACAGTCACGTACATTCTCAACTATTTGAAGGACTTTTGGGAATAGATTTGCAGAACATAAAATATCTGAGTCTAGACACACCTGCTTGGGAATTTATCTGTTAGTTTTGGACGAGAAGAATCTCTTTGATTCCCTAAAGTGGATTGTTTATAATATTATCTTTATTTTATTTGTTTTATTGATCTGGAATTTGGCGGTTTTAAGAATTATCTTTTTTTCTCTTTTATTTTTTTTAATTTGGCTCTTCAACCATGAGGAACATATTATAGGAAAACATTTCAAACTTAAGTCTAAGTCCATCACTTAAAGAAAAGCAGTACATGCAATATATTATGTACCTAAACAGCTAATTAAACAACGAAAAGAAAGGAAATATCCATAATATATACATTTTTTTATTGCAAGAAGATTGAGTAGGTAAGGTATAGCTCATGTCCTGGCAAAAACTTTCGCCAGTTAGTAGGTGGTAGCGAAGCGTTATCATAAAGATGTAATACCCACATAATAGAAAAAAATAATCTGACATTTTCAAGTACCGTTCAATTTCAAACAATTCTTTTATCAATACGATCCCCAATAAAAGACGGGAAATACTCCCAAATTACGAGCTACTAAACAAACGTTACAGAACAAACATTCTCCGAGGATATTGATCACTTCTACCAAATACCAGTAAATAGGCAGGTACAGACAGAAGGTCGGCTTTCTTAAACAGCCAAAACGCACGCGCACAAGACACTTACAGCGAGTGCAAGCGCATTCGCGACTCGTGGCATTCATTTGAGTTAATCGCGACGATTTCTATCGCTCTCTGGCTTTACAACTCTCGATATTGAGCTGAGGATTGAGAATCAAACAGACACAGAATGCATTCCTGCGAGGCAAAAAAAGCACACTGTTGGATCTTCAAGTCAAAGCGTCACGCAGCATGCGGAGAACCGCATCATCATCAGCCTAGCCTTTTCCCAACTGTTGGTGTTGACTTCCAGTCCAACCGGATGCTATGGACCTCCACAACCAATTTGGTACCGGGTAATAAGATACCCCTTGCTAAGCCTGGTTGTTAGACTTTCGGGCCACTGACTACCTGTAACGGCTGTCAAAGATTTACGAAGAAGCACCAAGCTTAGGACACCGAAGACTTAGTTTGAGGTCTCCGTCTGAATGCGTGCGAGCCTGTTTTCGCTCGTTATGTGGAGTTTTCCTTCTGCCATTTATCTACATATTATGTTCGTTTACTGTCGAACCATGAACCGAACGATCCAATCATACAAATTGATCCCCTGTTCAGGAGTCCCGGAGTTATTTTGAAGCTGTATGAATGGGAGCCTATTACGAGTACGTTGGGTCTAAGGAAAGATCCGTGTGTATTAGACGAGATAGTTTTGGGATGACGTGATCGGAATGATGATGAGATTGGATGGATAAGGAGTTTGTTATGAGATGTCGTTGAGATGAGATGGGAAAAATGAAGCAGGACAGTGGTTATTGACCATGAAGGGACGAGTGACTTGTCATAATAAATAGGTCGACTGGCAATTAGTGACCGATACAAACACGTGATTGTACTCATGATCAAAGAAACTTATTTCTTTATACTCATTCACTTTAATCTCATTAACACAACAGCCGTATGAAATTCGCGCGCGCACGCACCTTGTGACCTATCAGCTGTTAGCCACGTGACGCCGTCCTGGCTCCGACAGTGCTCTGCCTACCCAACTGTTGCACGGTACGTTAGTAATGGGGTAAAGGGTAATTATTACATACGGCTGTCATGTTATTGGGATAAAAGTTAACGAGTAGCTATAAAAAAAATGTTTCTTTGGGAAAGGTTTTTGTTATCATGAGTATAATCACGTGTTTAAGTATCGGTAACTAATAACCAGTCACCCTACATAATTTTTGAAGGGTTTTGGCAGTGGTACTGTTTTTATTCGTAAATAATAATTTCTTAAAAATTCAGGAGATTTTCATTTACGAGCAGCAGCAGGCGATGAAGTGAAAAATACCGTCTCTGATATTTTATTAGATATTTTTGGGATTCAATTTGGGTCTGATTGCTATTGTAAGGTACTGGAAGTTATTTGAAGCACCCTGACATTTTCCAATCCCTCAAAGGCCACTCTTTTAGCCCACGGATGTATATACAGTGAATTCGCGTGGGATTCACAAACGGCTCTCACTAGCTTTCAGGACTATTTCAGTACCAATGACGTCTGAAAGTAAACAGTCTTTATTTAATATACCAACAAAATGTAACTGAAACGGCCTAATGTGCCTAAAATGGTAAAAAATGTAATTTATCAAAACTGAAAATATTTTAAGAGACATAAAAACTCGTTTGAGTACTTAAAGCTTCATTTGCTCTGCTTTAGAATTTACCTAAATAGTATATAAGGTGGCTCTTATATACTAAAACGGAGCACGATGAATAGGCCGACGTGTAGCCACTAATTTGGCCACAATTTACTCTTTTGAATGAGACTTTTGGTGTTGAATTTTAAAATGGAAAATGTGGATTATTTTATCGGTTTTACACCCTTTTTCGAGTGTTTTGGGATCGGGTTTTACTATGCCAAAGCTAACTGAATTTTGGCATACCATATTGAATTACCAAATCGTTTTACTATAGGATGGGTACAATAGGACACGTACTTAGCTCATAGGGCGAAATAAATCGGCGGTCCCTACGCACAACTACAAAGCGTCTGTCTACAAATGTCACAGGAGGTTTACAGGAGAACGTTATAAAAATTCAAACGATTCTAAAATGAATTTTATGAAATAGGGTAATATTTTTATTAATGTAATTTAGTACTTGAAATAGAGAGTTTTTAATGTCGTAACGCTTTTATTTAACAATCACATTATATAAATTCTCCAATCGAATTCTCTAATTCTAAAATAGCATTCTTTTAATTGCTCTTCTATGTTAATATAATATCCTGTTAAGTATTTTGTTTGTACATAAATGAATAAGTAAATGTTAAATTAAAAGCGTTACGCGCGTATCAAAATAGCTTTATTAATTTCATGCATAATCGCAAAAACTAAATATTAAAGTATTTAATTCTAGTTAATCACAATAATTAAAATAAAATAAACAATTCTAAATAATCACAAAAATCGTAATTAAAAATAATCAATTGTAAATAATCACAAAAATCTAATTTAAAAATTAAAATAATCAATTGTAAAATAAAATAATAAAAACCATTTTCACATGCCTTAGATAATAAATTATAGTAAATTAAATAACATGGGTTCGTGGAAACTGTCCACACGACTGGGTCTAAGTTTTTCAAGACACGTCGTGCACACAACAAAAAACTCTCTGATCACACTCTCGAGCTCATGAAGGAGCGGCGTGAGATGATCCTGCAGTCTTCAGATGAGGTGTGGAAATACCGGCAGCTCAATAGACGGATCTCTAAATCCTTGAAGAGCGACCTCCGCCGCTTTAATACCGAGCGTATTAAAGACGCTATTGAGCGGAATAAAGGCTCCAAGGTGTTTTCAAGAGATCTGTCTATTGGGCAGAGCCAGCTCACGAAACTGAAGACCGACGATGGCAGGATCGTATCCGCCAAACCGGAGCTGCTGAGGGAGATCGAGAGTTTCTATGGGCAGTTGTACACTTCAACTAGAAATCCTGTTGCAACTCTAGCTAACGACCCAAGAGCTAGACTGACCCGACACTATACCGAAGACATTCCGGATGTCAGCCTGTACGAGATTAGGATGGCTCTTAAACAGCTTAAAAACAACAAGGCACCGGGTGATGACGGAATTACGGCCGAACTCCTGAAGGCGGGTGGAAAACCGGTACTTAAGGCCCTTCAGAAGCTGTTTGATTCCGTCATACTCGAGGGGAAAACGCCGCAGGCATGGTGCAGGGGTGTGGTGGTACTCTTCTTCAAAAAGGGCGACAATGCCCGGCTGAAGAACTATAGGCCCATCTCACTTCTAAGCCATGTCTACAAGTTGTTCTCAAGAGTCATCACGAATCGTCTCGCGCGCAGGTTTGACGATTTTCAGCCTCCCGAACAAGCCGGATTCCGAAAAGGCTTTAGCACCGTAGACCACATACATACGCTGCGGCAGGTTATACAGAAGACCGAAGAGTATAACCTGCCTCTCTGCTTGGCGTTTGTGGACTACGAGAAAGCCTTCGATTCGATCGAGACTTGGGCTGTACTGCAGTCTCTCCAACGGTGCCAAATCGACTATCGGTACATCGAGGTGTTGAAGTGTTTGTACAAAAACGCCACCATGTCAGTCCGACTTCAGGACCAGACCTCAGAACCTATCCTTCTGCAGCGAGGTGTAAGACAGGGAGACGTCATATCTCCGAAACTGTTCACCGCTGCACTGGAGGATATCTTCAAGGTTCTGGACTGGAGTGGGCTAGGCATCAACGTCAATGGCGAGTACATCTCTCACCTTCGGTTTGCCGACGATATAGTGGTCATGGCTGAGACCATGGAGGACCTCAGTACAATGCTCAATGACCTTAGTAGAGCTTCCGAAAAAGTGGGTCTTAAAATGAACATGGACAAAACCAAAATCATGCTGAATACCCATGTAACACCCACTCCTATCAAGATCGGAGACTCTACACTCGAAGTTGTAGACGATTATGTCTACCTTGGACAAACGATCCAGTTAGGTAGGTCTAACTTCGAGAAAGAGGTCAATCGTCGAATCCGACTCGGCTGGGCAGCGTTCGGGAAGTTGCGGGGTATCTTCTCGTCCAACTTACCGTAGTGTCTCAAGACGAAGGTCTATGACCAGTGTGTGTTGCCAGTGATTACATACGGGACCGAAACGTGGTCGCTCACAATGGGCCTTATCAGAAGG
The DNA here is from genome assembly GCA_905163415.1 of Noctua fimbriata. Classification (NCBI taxonomy): domain Eukaryota; kingdom Metazoa; phylum Arthropoda; class Insecta; order Lepidoptera; family Noctuidae; genus Noctua; species Noctua fimbriata. The sequence continues at coordinate 3,079,009 of LR990922.1, forward strand.
CTTAAAGTCACCCAAAGGGCAATGGAGAGGGCTATGCTCGGAGTTTCCTTGCGTGATCGAATCAGAAATGAGGACATCCGCAAGAGAACCAAGGTAACCGACGTAGCCCGAAGAATAGCCAAACTGAAGTGGCAGTGGGCAGGGCACATTGCTCGCAGAACGGATGGCCGATGGGGCCAAAAAGTTCTGGAGTGGCGACCGCGAACCGGAAGACGCTGCGTTGGAAGGCCTCCCACTAGGTGGACCGATGACCTGGTGAAGGTTGCAGGGATCCGCTGGATGCGAGTCGCACGGGACCGGTCAATGTGGCGACACTTGGGGGAGGCCTATGTCCAGCAGTGGACGTCTTTCGGCTGAAATGATGATGATGAAATTAAATAATACAAGTCAAATAGTTACGCGCTTATAACGCTCTCCAAATGTTGTAATGTCAACTGAACTTAGAAATACTTTTCCCCAAGTAGTATAAACATCACGGACTATTTTTCCTGGGACCAGTGTACACACGGCAGCACATGAAGCTGTACATTTCCAGTATAATTTGGCCTCGCTTTGTATAGATTTTCTATACAATGAGAGATCCGCATAAACTAGTTTTCTATACCTGCAGTAGAATATTATATCTGCGAGGATTATCCTACTGTCTAAGAGACATTCAGTCATACGACATAATACGGGTATCATTATACTCGCTACGCACTCTAGTAATGATACGTTTTGTTCTCTGAGCTGTCAACTGTTTCGGGGTGACATGAGAGCTAACTAGAAAGTGTTGAGTGCTAGAAGATTAACTATATCAATAATATAGCGTACCTATATAATGTTAATGTCATATTAATTATTTCAAAGTTTGACAATATTTCATAAAATCATACGGAAATAAATAACATCACGCCTTTAATCCCCGAAGGGTTAGGCAGAGGTGTACCTAATAGTACGCCTACATTTCGCCACTTATGTTAAAGTCCCATGTAACAGTGGCGAGCCTATTAATTGCCATCAACCGGGCACAAATCCAGACGTAGCTGCTACTGAGAAAATTTCTAATGGAAAACCCCAATAATACTTTGCCCGACGTGGGAATCGAACGCAGGACCTCATGCGATCACTAGACCAACGAGACAGATAAAAAACAACCAATACACAAATCAACATCAAGATTTGAAATCGGATTAAACCTAATAAATTTGCATAAAACTGGGTGAAATACCTCTTAAAACATTTAAAATACTCAAAGAAACACTCTCCGCGATTAAGAAAGTCAGATATTCACCCCCGAGACTGAAGAGCTCAATACTTTTTATAAAGAGTCGTCTTCAATGGCGGTATCAAAGAGGAAATATCTTACTTTTGAAGAGGCCGGGAAGTTAAAGACACGGACGTTCTAGTAAAAGGCTGGGTTGATTAAGATAATACTTCGTTTTAATGTTATCGTTTGCTTTTTTATTGGGAGATAAACTTAATTCAGTATTTGGCTGTATTTTTTACTTTTGAAGATGGTTAAACGTGATTGCACAACTATTACGTAATTGTTTTATCAGGACTGGTCAGGACATCGCACCAGTCATCATCATCAACATGGTATCCTAAAAAAATGTGAATTAAACTGGTAATTTATGACTATGCATTTCAACTATATGATTCCATGACCAGTATACGACCAATTCTTGCACCTGTTTGCCGTAGAATATGTTTTAGTCATTTTCTTTACTTCATTGGAAAACTGATACCCGTTAGCCTAAGCCAATAAAAGTTATTAAACCGACATGGTCACTAACACTATCATTAACACTTAAAATAGGATAGTTAACATGTTTATTACTTGTTAAGAGTACCCAATATTTGTATAACCTGGAATCATGTGTTTCCATTGTGTAAAAACCGAAAAGTGCCGAAAATTTCCCTAAGTTCTTGCGCTTGCAACAGTGTCGAAATATCGGGAACTAAACAAAGAAATAATCACGGTTAATATCCAGTGTTATGATAATACCAGCCCCCGTAGCATGACCACCGTAGACAAGAATTTCTTTGACGGAAGAATCGACAAAATGACAGATAGTGCAAAGAAATCTGTCATTGTGTTGACACAATGCTACGGGGGCAGAAACCGTAGACCGATGCTAGTTTGTCACAGCATAGTTCGATTTTTAAATCATTTTCTTAATGACAATGTGAATCTACCCCCCGTACCTTAATCTTTTATTACCACACATAATAGAAACCAAACCTATCTTTGCACCATCTGAAAATTACCAGGCAAACATAAAATCACAGCAGATCTACTAGCTATCAAGTCAAAGCTCAGCCCGTAATTATACCCCGTTACTCGGATGCAGCTTGCAATTAAACAGAATCTGTCGTCTACGTTACTGCGAGATTGATAATATTATGATAGGAGACACGCGATTTTTGCATTAATTGCTATACGGGTAGGCGTGGACAGAGATAGAAATTCTGTGGTTTGATATGACAGCTTGACACGCAAGTCAAGACAGGTGTCACATTTGTCGAATTTTGAGTGTGATCGACATAACCAGAATGTGGTTATCAAACACCTTCAAATATTTACGAGCTAGATGGGACAAAATAAAGAAAATCGTAATCCAATACTCCTTAAATTGTTACTACTTTGTAACAAGTCGGTCTGTCTAGTGTCACACGCCCGCTTGTCAGGTTGTACTCGTTGTCAAAATCGAAAAATATTCGGGATGAAAATTGCTGCATGACAATAATCCTATAGACCGACCGCTTTAATGAGTCCTCGCGAAAGTATCAATTTAAATGGAATATTCTGAAGGTTGATCACGTATTGGTTCAATTAGAATCTTAAAACGTACGTGGATTATGGTTATTTTTAAACCTGTGGGATATTTTTAGGAATTTGTGGACGCTTAATGTGCCTTTGATGGGGCAAGGCGGAGGACTCATTGAAGTTGTCAGTCTATAATGTCCGCTCTACATATAAGTCTTTTAAATCCCTTTGGTAGTTATAGTGATACCTTTCGGGTATTTTTCGCAGTATGCAGATGACATGATTTTCAGTATTTCAGTTTACATAGAAAAGAGTAATCCGTATTTCAGAGAAACCGCTTAGTTTAAATAGAAGCTCAAAGCATAGTTCTGACTAAACTAACTAAAGTAACTACATGTGTTTTGCTGTGTTAGTACCTACATACATATAAAAGTTATCAAAAGACACGTTAAAGTAAGTGGACGACACATTGCGGCACACCGCGCACCTGTGTCCCAGAGTGCAATTTGTTCCCCCACACATTTGAAAAGAAATAAAAGATGCGCAGCTCGTCCCAGTAAATCTAGGACACTTATTCATTATTACTGTGCAGAGGAAAGAGAAACACAGAAAAAACCTGTTAGAGGTATGATTACATTTGTTTAATCAAATGCTTGGCAGAAATCATACATCAACAAACATGCTTATGGAGGCCGAAAATAGTCGCTTTTGCAGAATCATAATAGGATAATAATATTAATTACAGTACAATTCGTAAAGGTCGTGGTTAAGTAATAACAGCCGCTCGGGGTCGATCTTCAGGTTAAGCCGTGCTTGCCTAAGTTGGTCCGTGGATGGGTGACCACCTATTACATACCGAGTTTCCTCTGTGCCGTAAAGCACGTTAAGCCGTTGGTCCCGGCTGTCATTTGTAGATCTTTGACAGTCGTTCCAGATAGTCAGTGACCCGAAAGTCTGACAACCAGTCTTACCAAGGGGTAGGTATAGTATTTCCCAGTATTATTTGGGTTGTGGAGGTCAGATAGGCAGTCGCTACTTGTAAAATACTGGTATTTAGCTGCATGCGGTTACACTGGAAGCCGACTTCAACATAGTTGGGAAAAGGCTAGGCAGATGATGATGTTACAATTCGTAATTAGTAGTGTAGTTCTAATAATCACAAAGTGACAATTCATATTATTAACTGCGTCTGTGCCCATTTTAAGAAGTTTAACGTGATTTCTATTATTTATTATCCTATTATGATTCTGCTAAAACGACTATTTAAGGTCCCTGATCTGCTTGATAATGATAACAAAAATCAAATGGTTACCTACTAGAAAATGAGTGTTGCAATTGACTGGAGTTGACCAAAATCTTGTTCATAAATAAACATTTACGCAGTGTGATAGCTATTACCAACAGACACTGCTTGAAATGAAGAGGAAAAACTAGAACATAGTTCTGAAATTAATGGTTAAGTAAGCGAATCGGAATCCCAAATCGCGTTCACATATTATGTAGCTTTCTTGACGGTCCATCTTCATCAAGTAACGCGAATTAAGCGAAAGAAAACGCTTGATTAATCAACAGAACCCTTGATTAGCAGCCACGCCTTCCACATCTATCGTCATTAACTAAATATAGTCATTAACATATCTATAGTCATTAACTAAATACTTTATATCCTGCGATAGATGGCGTAATTACAGTAGAAACGTATCCGACAAGCTGACGAGAATTTCTAGTGTTTATATCGTAATTAATCCCGGGAGTTAAACGATCATATTTCTGGTAGTTAAATGTAGCTGTGGCTGTCACGGATATGGTGGCAGTGGCAGAGATAAGGTTAAATAAACACTTCGGGGAACTAATCAGGAGGTAGGCAGAAAGTACAGAACGAACATTCTCATATACATCGACAGGTTTGTCAACTTGGAAACCTGGAACTCACGTCTGTTTCAATACTTTCAGCAGCCTGCCTGCTGGTGACAATATTATCTGTCCTTTAACTGGAACTTCTAAAGCCATGCGGTAAAGGCGGCGCAGTAGACCTCGCAGGATATGGCGCAACGAGCTGGACAGAACCAACGACCAGTCCACATTGGCTCTGGATCGAATGATTTGGAGGTAGGGAGGAACGCCATGGAGTTTCTTGCCGGTTCTTCTCCGTAGGAAACGACCAACCCGAACCATGCACCCTTTTGTCGACGTTTTATAAGTGCCAATGCAGGCCTATGTGAAATAAAATATTTAGAATTTGATTTTCAGTGTTTTTGCCCAAAAGGAATGATACAGGCTAACAGTAGCACTAACGTGAACTTCTCATATTTCGGAAATTCAACGGCATTTAGGAATATTCAACTGCTTTAAAGAAAAATTTTGCTTAAGGACAATAAATACCTACCTGATATATTTTGCCTGAACAAGAAATTATATCCTCGGAAGACTAGATCTCTTGCATATCAACCTAATTACAATTGAACATGTTTCTGAAACATAAACAAAAGCAACATGAAGTCTAACGTCAAATCAATGTTCCTACTCGTACATATCACATTCTCAAAGAGAGCGCACTCCTGAAGGAAACAATGCAAGCGTTATGATTGGCTGTGACAGCACAGAGAGATCGAGTTCTGTTACATTTTAAATTCAAATAAAGACAATGCAAGGAGTGCATTGTGTTTATTTGAATTTATAATATAATTATGGATACGCTGTACGTATATACAACATTATTTTTAGTATATGCGAAACCTGAAACTATTTTTATGTAAAGAATCTATGTACAAAATTTCTAAACTGTATCATGAAAAATCACAAAGTTATAAGCTTGTTCTGTTACTTAGTTGTCTGCACAAAAACGCTAACGCTATAGTCTTAGTGGCAACAGTCGGTGCTTTAAGAAAACGCTTTTGTTTTCATTATTGTGTTTTCTCCCTCAGTTTGAAGTAACACAGCTACAAGGATGTTTTGGCGCCTGAATGACATTGACATAACTGCTATTTGCGAGAAATTGTGTTGAAGAAATTGTGATGAATTACTGTGTAGGTACTTACTGCCTTTTAATGGCTTCAAATTACCACATCTGCCTGCGGTTTGCATAGTCATCAAAGCCTTTTTACGCATTCACACATGTTACTAGCACAAGGCTACTACTGTTCATTCTAAGATACCAACTGTTGACCTCATCATAAAATCATATTTTCGTCTACGACTTAAAATAACTTCATGGTCTCCCATATACAAGTTCATGATCATAATTCTCTTGCCATTATCCCAATTCATTTGGGGTCGGCGCAGCATGTCTTCTTCTTCCATACTTTTCTATTACTCATCCCATCAGACAACTCCTTTCTTGCCATATCATCCTCCACACAGTCCATCCACCGTTTCTTCGGTCATCCTCTACCCATCCACATCCACTCAAAACTTTTCTCACGACATCCACGTACTTGCCAGTTACTATAAAAGCCGAATGAAAAAATATAAAATCGTTGATTGAATCAATACGGGAAAAAGTTTACCACGCAATCATGCGGCAGACTGTACGATTGGTCATCAAACTGGAATGACTCGTGAACACTGACCACGCGGGTTTCAACTTTTAATTGAATTTTTAACATCGGCTTTTCTATTGTACTGTTTTATTACAGACTTCTAACAGATGGATATGGAGACTGAAACACAGTAACGGTTTGTTTTATTAACTTATCGTCCAAAGTAAGATCATAATTACGGATTTGATGGTATAATTATGTTTTCAATTTGAACACTTTAAAGCCTACTTTAATTGTATTATACGGAGTAACTTTGTAATAAATGTGTGAATTCTTTATCACATCGTCTAAACCGCTGAGAAAAAGGAAGGTCATCATCACAAGACTTTTGAAAATTCATCTCTTCATCATCAGCCTAGCCTTTTTCCAACTATGTTGGAGTCGGCTTCCAGTCTAACCGGATGCAGCTGAATACCAGTATTTTACATGGAGTGACTGCCTATCTGACCTCCACAACCCAGTTAATACTGGGTAATACGATACCCCTTGGTAAGACTGGCTGTCAGACTTTCGGGGCACTTAACGTGCTATCCGAGGCACGGAGGAAACTCGTCAAGTAAAGGGTGGTCACCCATCTAAGAACTTTCTTCATCACTTTAATTACGCGGCAATAGAATCATTATGGTTTTGCTAACCGGAAAAATCTCTTCCTCAGCTTCACTTGAACCTCTGAAGATGAGAGTAATATATCAATATCAAACCCAATTATTCTGTAAACGAGAACTCTGACCATAGAAACTAGAAACTCCATAATCTCGATTTCGAAATAATAATTTCACGAAACATCTCCTTTCGACATTGAGGTGGAACTGTCAAAGTTTCAACTTCGGATTCGGTTTATATACGGCTCAAAGCGGCTGGGAAGTTCGTTTGAACGTCAAAGTATCGGGGACTTGTATTTCATACGATTTGGAGTAGCTCCTGAAAAGGTATTGATAACAGGTTGAAAACGCCAGCGTTCAGAGAATTGGAGACTGAGCATTCTTTACACTAGGTTTAATTTCTACACTGTTCAAATAGATGGTTCATACAGGATTTCAACGGTTCTGAAGTTTCTATAACTCTAAGGTTTGTTTTACAATAAAAAAGTTTCACCAAAACGAGGCCTGTAAAATCATGATTTACTTAAAATCTGTTTCATGAACACTATCCAATAGATTTGGGTACACCTTCTTGTGTACTATAGATACAAATGAGACACCTTGGGAGGTCAATAGAAGCTAACTCACCAGGCAAAAACTGCGATACTTAACTATTGAACTACAGTTTCGCATCATGCCCAAGGTTCAGTGCAAAAGTTCGCACACTTTGTGATAACAATCAACATTATATTTTGCGACACAGAATGCATAACAGGTTGCCCACAGCAATCAATTGAACTGAAGTACAAAAGACATCTCAGCAATCAATACTTTGAGTTAACCGAAGTGGAGCCACAAAAAGCATAAACATTGTGTAAACTGAAGCCTACATCAAAAGATAAACGACAAAGGTTGGAACATTTTAGCCAAAACAGAAAGATATTAAAGACGACATCAAAGATAAGAAAGTAAAAAGAGCGACAATACCTGTAAATAAATAAAGAAATCGAAGAAACTGTATAATCGTTTGTTTGCCGTTGGATAAAAACATAGTTTTGCTTACCAATTCTCCCAATCAAAACCATCCATTTCCATCATGTTGTTAATGAACAGTAACGTAAGTTCATAAAAACACTACGCTGTACGCGTCTGCGGTGGATTTTGATTGATATTATAATTATATTAGGTGGCTTATACAAAGTGTACATTGTATCAGCGTAAACGATTATGGAAACAACAAAAAAAAGCTCCAGAAAAGCGTATGCCAATTCCGTTGAGACTCGATGCAGGAATGCGATGCGATTTGAAAGCGTCTGGCAAGTGCCAAGCGCTTTCAAAACGCTCGTAGGCACGTCCAGGTCCTAAGATTTATGAATCCAACACTATCGAACGAAACGAAACCCTCCATTAAAACTTTTAACAATGCATATCAGTTCTTCCATTACGAGCATAAATGTCCTCATTTTCTGCATCACCCGTCATTCCAATCACACTTGCATTGTGATCGCCATCTCTCCTGCCTTGCGCCTCGACAGTGAAGCGTCGATATAATCTGCAGCTGCCATGACAAGAGCTCGATGGAACTGCTCGCTATTGTTTGGTCATATTTAGCAGCTTTGTGATGTTAACTAGGGCTGGTTATGGCAGATATGCTCATTTGGTGGGCCATTGTTTTTATGCAACTAAGGGCCACCGGTGAAGCTAGCTCGTTACCTCATATACACTAAAAGTACCATTAATTTAAAAATACGACGATCATTTCACAGTAAAATAATAAGAAAAAAAATAAAGGCTAGCGCAATCGAAGTGGAATGGATTTGTCTTGTTTCAAAATGAGACATAAATCACAAATGTTTTCAGTTCAATTAACTCTAATAACGAAGTTACCAGACTGAAAATCCGACCTTTCAATAAGCAATAATAAGAGTAATAATAGTTTGAACTTGAATGGATTCAGTTCGCAGACTTAAATTTGGACACCCTGTCTTACACTTACGGCGATGTGGCACAAGCTTTTGGTCAGAAATAAAGAGAAACCACTCGTTGACTGCATGCTCAGCATGAGGTCCTGGTTTCGATTCCCAGGTCGGGCAAAGTGTTATTGGGTTTTTGCACCACGAATTTCTCAGTAGCAGCTATGGAGTCTGGATTTGTGCCCCATTACGCTCGCCCCCTATTTCATGGGACTTAAATATAACTGGCAAAATGTGGGTGTACGATTAGGTACACCTCTGCCTAATTCTTCGGGGATTACAGGCATGATGTTATGTTATGTAAAAATAATAATTAAAGAAATAGAGAACCAGCTGTATTCACAGCCGATAAAATAAACATACCTTACATAAACCAGCATTTTGTCTACAATATTCATAGCAAATCGCGTTTTAAATAGTAAAATTAAAAAAAAGTCAAAGTCTTGCGTTCATTATTTTGATTCTCCTCGCTGCTAGCTTTTACTTAGATCGGTTTCTGTCGGAAATATCGATACCTGTCCACGACAGCGCGGTCGGGGTTCGATGCTCAATCTGTGAATTTAATGAAAACTGCGGAAATTGTTCTAGAACCACAAAATTGTTCTGTCGGGTTTAGCTCGCGCGTGTTTAGTAGTTAGAATTTATATTTTAATGGCTTGGGAAACTTGGGTGAAACTTTATGGTAGGAACGTGTGGTGTAAGCGTTGTAGTAGCGAGTGAATGGCCATGATTACGTCGTAGCAATTATTATAGATTAAATATGTATTATATGTATATAAACTTGCTTCTTTGGTCTAGTAGTCGCAACCGCGACTGCTGAGCATGAGGTTCTGGGTTCGATTCCCGGGTCAGGCAAATTATTATTGGGTTTTTCCATCAGGAATTTCTCAGTAGCAGCCACGGCAACTGATTTGTGCCCGGTTGATGGAAATAGGCTCGACCCCTATTACATGGGACTTAAACATAACTAGCGAAATGTGGGTGAACTATAAGGTACACCTCTGTCTAACCTTTCGGGGCTACAGGCGTTATGTTATGTATGTGTTATTATAAACTTTTGCAGTTAGAATTACGATGACGAATAATTCCTTCAGGATCGTCGTAATAGGGATTTGATTGAAGTGCCATTGTCTACATAGTACGCAAAACCAGTATAAACGGATCTCTCATTGTACGGGAAATCTATACAAAGCGAGGCTATGTTATATTGGCAATGTATAGCTCGATAAGTCGCCATGTGTACTTACATGTGTATGTCATCTTGACATTGGTTGAAGTGGAACTACATATATACAAGTAGACAGGCACTCAAACAGCTTGAATTAATGGCTATTCAAGCGGGGTCAGGTAATCACTGTCGATGACACCTGCTTCTCCAAATGACATACATAACATCGCGCCTGAATTCACAAAAAGGGTTGACAGTGCTTTATAGAACACTCACATTCGACAGCATTACATGTAATTGGGGCAAAAGCTATACTGATTAAATATATAGTAAGTGTGAAGTTCAAGGTAGCGCTGCTAGCTATGTTACTATGTTCCTATTCTAGTGCAATATTACCTAGTTAAGTTATTATACAACGAAAATGAAAAAGAGTACCTATATGAATAGTTATGTCACCCATTCCGTTTTATTGTTATTATAATATAAGCTTTTATTTTATGTTTCGTATACCAGAAATGGTTTATATGAGGATCCTTAATGTTATATTGTGTAATGTAACATTTATTTACCATCTATATATTTAGACCCATATTATGTGAATAAATTATTTGATTTTGATTTTTTCAAGAAAAAATGCTTCGTAATGTCAAACTTGGTACATTTATTTTAGGTCTGTGTTTTCCCGCCTGGACAGATAAGCTGGCTGAAGTGTACCTATGTTCCTCATTGAAAGAAAGAAAGAAAAAAGTATGTATTTAGTTAAAAAGTTTTGTAGTTGTGTTGCACTATTTTAGCTTTTTTATAATACAACATGGGCGCTAATGGATAGGAGATTTTCTCCTACTTATTTTTCCCCTGTACAACCGTTTTGCTTGTTTTTACCCCGGAGCGTTCAGAACCTCAAAACAGTGAACTGGCTTCTATTTTATGTTTTCAATAGATACCTCCCGCCTTTTAGTTTTTAGAACTAATAGGTACTTTGAAAGGCAAACGTTTTATTATGACTCAAGACACATTATTTATTCTTATGGAGAGAATGACATTTCGCGTTCTACGGGCCTGGACAAAGTGACGTTTTATCAGCGTTGATGGAAAAGTTTAAGTGTATCTATTGAATTAACATAAACTACCTATTAAAACCCACTCTTCTTTATTTATCGTGTGGTTAGTGCCTAACCTGGTGTCAGAGTTTTTAAGCTACTCATGGGTTTCTGACTTGGCTTTTCATGCCGTCAAGAAATATCTCTCAGGCATGTTGGTTTCCTCACGATGTTTTCCTTCACAGAATCAAGTGATTCAACCACTGATAAAATACAAAACGTTTTGTCAGAGATTCCCAAATTTCTAGCTCAGCTGATTGGAATATTTCTTTCTTTCCGATACAACCAAACAATATACATCAGATTTTCGAGTTATATCACCTACCTAACATGTAATTCCAAACAGATCTACGTACAGGCATATATTTTCCAGCACGCGTAGCATGACCACCGTAGAAACGGGTTTTGTCGACGGAAGAATAGACAAAATGACAGATCAACAAAAGTAATATAAGATTTTAAACTATCATGGTCACTAACATTATTACTTAGACAGGAAACGGGATATAAAAAAAAAATATATATAAATAAATACATATATATATATGAATATATATTTATATATTTTTTTCATGGTAAATATCCCGTTTCCTGTCTAAGTAATAACAAAAGTAATGTCATTTTGTCGATTCTTCCGTCGACAAAACACAATATTTGCCTGTATGTAGATCAGTTTGGAATGTATGTATGTATAAATGTAGCACTAATCTAAACGGGATGCGCTGCGAGTAGGAAATTGAACTGAAATTGCTCAGAAAAAATGCACACGGTATTACGACTAGATGGAAAATGCTCGGTACGTGCCCCATATGAGGTCTCGGTGGAGGACGTTCTCGTTAGGTTAGGTTAAAAAATAAATATAAAATGAATGAAGAGGTTTCTGAGGAGTTTTATGGTTACTCCCGGAGCTAGATTAGTATGCGAGGGTTTGAGAGATAAATTGCTGGCTCAGACTTTAAAACTTTTGTCTAGTGCCTCTTATAATTTAATCAAACGTAGCCACATCATAAGTAGATGTGATCTACGAATTTTAGTAAGGAGATTAGCTAGTCTAAGTCGAAAAATATCCATGAGTCCTCATGAATATACATAAACTAACGCCTGTTTCCCATCGAGGTAGGCAGAATCCGCAGAACGCGAGCTGCTACGATCCTTAATACTCCTTTCTCAAAGATGGTGTTCGAAAATATCGCTGGTGTCTCCACAGCAACGAGAGAAGGAACAGGAATAATAAGGAAAATGTACCAGACGCACATAAGTATCCACAGACACTCTTGTCATTTAGTTAATTAACTAAATACTTACGTAATTTTAGCTAATTTAGGTAACCGACATCATTATTTGGTAGCAGCTGTCCCACGACTCAGATTAAGAGATACGGTACGATATACGAGTACTTAACTTAATGATCCTCTTGCCTCTTAAGTGAAGGACCAACTGTTGCAGTTTTATTGTAAGTAAGTAAGTACTTAAGTACCTATTCCGTAGACCGTAATACGAATTAACAGGGCCCCGACCATCTGGTGTTGTTTGGTTGTGTAATTTGGTTTTTGCAAGGGATTTTAGACTTTATAAAGTCAGAAGTAAGTTATTTCATCACCTGCCTAGCCTTCTGCCAACTATGTTGGGGTCGGATGCAGCTGAATACCAGTATTTTACATGGAGCGACTGCCTATCTGACCTCCACAATCCAGTTCGTACTGGGTAATAAGATATCCCTTGGTAAGACTGGTTGTTAGTAAGTTATTTGATCAATAAAATTACTAAAAATATCCGTAAAGAATCAAATAAACGTAATTGCTGTGGGTCCGGTACTGGAAGAACCGTATTCAAAAGAACTGAAGAAGATTTTGGAATTGGAGAAAAGTGCATTAAAAGAGCCGGTAGATGGCATACACTTCATCACTACGATTTTATACCTACTTACTAAGCCTTGATGACAAAAAATATCTACATGGTATAAGGGACATCGACGCACAAAAGATTACCACATATTCTGTACATCATCCAGAACCCACATATAAATCTTTCATCGATAATTAAAAAGAAACTGCTTCGGTATCAGATTCGAAATGATATACTGAATCCGTGGTAATCGTTTGTGCGTCAATGTCCCTTCCACCCTGTATATGAAATTCAATTACTTAAGGCTTAACAAACATGATTTGAAGATCACCTTTTAAGCAAGAAGATGCTTGTGTTAGGTGACTCCGCTTAACATTATAGTGTATGCAATTGAAAACAAAATAAAAAGTAATAAAAAAAAAGAAAATATAAAAATTATAATATTGAAGTTAAAAATTAAAATTAAAGTAAATTAAAGAGGATCGCATTTGTGTGATATATGCGAGTGGGTTATTGTGCGTGTGTGTGTGTGTGTGTGAGGGAGAGTGCATTGCGTAGTATATGAGTTACTAGCGACCCGCCCCGGCTTAGCACGGGTGCAATATACAACATTAGTTTTAGTATATGCGAAACCTGAAACACTGTCTAGTATTTTTATGTAAAGAATCTATGTACAAAATTTCAAAACTGTATCATGAAAAATCACAAAGTTATAAGCTTGTTCTGTTACCTAGTTGTCCGCACAAAAACGCGGTCACCACGCAGCCCGCGCCTCCAGCTTCGTCTTGAGCTCATTGATAATAATAATTTGGCAGTAGGTACCTAAATTATTGCGATAGGTACTCAAAGTCACTCAGTATCCAACTTTTAACATTTTTTTAAATATTTTTGGGAAAAAGTTTAACATGGTTTAAAAATTATTGGAATCGATTCAGTTACTTATTCTGAACAAACTATATTCGGGTTTCGCATACATATACTAAAAATAATGTTGTATACATATAAACCTTTCTCTTGAATCACTTTATCTATTCAAAAAAACCGCATCAAAATCCGTTGCTTAGTTTTTAAGATGTAAACATACATAGCGACAGACAGAGAGCAGGAAGCGACTTTGTTTTATACTATGTACGTTTAGTTTTTAGGTTTCAGTTTAGGTTTAGGTTAGCCTTACGACAATGTCTTGGGATCAGAAGACGTTAGGCACGGCTTCCTCCACTAACGATTTGATAAGAAATTAAATTGACAGTTAATAAGCAGATAGGATACTGCAACAATAGTCGTATAGTCGCTGCAATTATAATTAATAACAATTGTAGGTAAGCTCATGCCATACTGAAACAAAACAATTGTAAGTAATGAAAGCTCATTTGTGTGAATTCAGTAAGTTTTATTCGATATGTGTGTTACCAATGTGATGTGGCGAGTCATTGTGGTTGCTAATTAGTAATTATGTACGTCTGTCACAAAAATATTCATGTTATTTAAACGCAAATCAGCGGTTTTCATGAATTGAATACCATAATTAGGCCGCAAACAGTAAATATTAAAATATGCGATGCTAGAATGGGGTTAGGAATGAATGAATCAATCTGCATATAGTTTTTTTCTCAACCTCGATGACTTTGGGGTCGGCTTCCAGCCTAACCAGATGCAGAAGACTACCAGTATGTCATACGGAGCGACAGCCTATATGACCCCGGGGCTGCGAGACTGTTCGAAAGAGATACTGCGGACCTGGAACATAAAGGGCTAAGAAGGAACATGGACGGGTTTTAGTCAGTACCAGTCTGACACTCCCACTCCAACCAGAGCGGGAGGCGTCATTTGATGATTTCACATCCAAAAAAAAAATCCTATCTGACCTCCACAATCGTTATTAGAAGCACGATACCCCCTTAGTAAGTCTGGTTGTAACACTTTCGGGCTTTCTGAGCACTAAAAACTGTCAAAGATCTTTACAGAAAGGACCAATGGCTTAACATGCTTTCCACGACTGATTAAAATGATTACATCTACTTAATATTACAGCGTTTATTGGGAGACCCATTTGGAATTTTTGTTATAATATCTGGCTGCTACCAGACGAATGAACCAAAAGATACATTACACGTCATTATATTTTCGACTATGTACCATAAAACCGCGATGATAAAAGTAGCTGAATTTTGCAAAATGTAAATTGGACGCGTGTGTCGGAATAAGAACGTCTCATAAATTGTCTGCCTGTCTACATAATATGACTTGTGAATGTGTATTTTTTGTATCACTATGCTGCCGTCATAATGAAAAAAGGCACAACTAACATTTTATAAATATGGAGAAAATCGACTTTAAAGTTTATGACTTTTCTTTATGTTATGTTGTAAGTGTGCCTTTTCAAAGTAGTTTTTAGTAAAAATCTGTATGAAGTAATAGTCACATCTACGTATTTGTGCCTTTTCAATATAATGGTAAATAAATGTGCCTTTTCATTCTATAAAACATGAATATTAGTCTCATTTGTGCCTTTTTAGCCTACTGTATCTCCGAATTCCTTGAAGATAAAATTCTATAAAAAAATGTTAGTTGTGCCCTTTTTTCTTACGACGGCAGTATGTCTCCAAGGTGGTTTGAGATATAAAGCTGAATTTTTCGCTTATCTTACACGTCTGTAATGACGCGAGAGTTTCTTTAACTGTAGAATATGATGTAGATAATATAACAAATGATTTCATAGGTTGAGTTTTAGGCTTAGTATAGTTTTAGAGATGAAAAGATGGATGTATTGTATGAAAAATGATATGAAATAGGGATGAATGGGAGAAGAAAACGTGTTGTGCCAACCGTAGAATGGAACAAAGGCAGATAGATGATGAATGCTACTGAAACCAGAGGTACTGGATTAGCAGAAAACGGATTCAAATCGTTTCGCATTTCTACAACGAATGTTTCAGAGCTTTTCAATAACTATAAGTCAGTGCCATACATCTGTGACATTTCCACCACTGCTGTTATCAGTCATACTCGTATGTACCGAATGTCACTTTCTATAGACACTATACAAACTCTTCAATGAATTTTTTTTTAACGAAAATCCACGATTTATGTAGCTGACGTTTACGATCATCAATATTGTCATAGTTAATCCTGACAATGACTGAAATGAATAAGCTGTAGCAAAATAAATCATTATTTTCAACTCGACTGCAAAACAGTCGGCAACAATTCTCGACCGAGTTTTCAGCTTCACGCCGGCTCTTATTCCCGTAAATAAATTGAAGTACAGTAGGTACTGTACAGTTTGAACAAAAAGTTTGTGAATTTTTCATTAACCCACTTCTTGAGCAATTAATTGAGTTGTACTACCTTAGAAAATGGGATCTTTTACTCTTACAAATTGTGCGATAAATGTTAACAACTCAAGTTACTTTGAAGAAATTTGCGCTTTATAAAAATGGAGAACTGTGAAAAGTTTATTTTATCGTATGTTGATGATGTTCCTGTGGGTTTCATACGAAAGTTTTTGGCTACATGAAACACTAATCAATTAATTGAACTTAATTATTATAACTCGCCTTTTACCACAACTAAAGAAACTTATTTGGGCAATTTAGATTTTTACCTAACGGGGCGTCTTTGTATATCTTAGGGTACATCCCTGCCTAACTCTTCGGGGATTACAAGCGTGATGCTACGTTATTGCATGTAAGCTTATGTCCAGTAGTAAACATAGGAAAATTTCGTATCCATCGCACGGATAATCAAATTCCAAAGTACTGGCAAGCACGCTAGAATTTAGTTACACGCCAAAATTTCATTCGCGCGTCCAAATTAACTTCCAGCAGGCGAGAATTTCACTACAGCGCTACTAGTGCTATTTACCTGCCAAATATAAATAATTACCGCCAAAACTTGGTAATTAGCCAGAAATGTAGTGAGTACCATGCGAACTATTTGTTTGAACTGCGACCATTTGGCAGCTACATTGAAATTGAAACTAATTTCTCGCGCAAGTGGTGTGTGCAGAATCAATTTGCGTGTGCAGTGTGTTACTTACATTCCTCACAAATGTAAATTAAAGTTTCTGTTTATTACTTCTTTCGTATTCTTTCGTATTTTGGGGCCAGTTGGTAGCCCCATTAACCTAGGCATCAGCTGCGTTTGTAAGATGACCAGTACACAGGTGTAGAAACAATTTTGACACTCCAGCAATTATCTCATGAGGTGGTCGGGAGCACCGCATTCACAGTCATTTTACCTACTCCTCCGCTATTATTTTCTAATTATATTCGTTGCGGGATTCAAGACAGTTAAATTGTTTCTCTGGGACTTCGTCGAGCTTCATTGTCTCGGCGCTTTTCTGGTGGTTGCCACTGGTGATTGTGGCTTTCAGGAGTTGCAGTGATTTGGGAATAGTGACTGGTAGAAAATGCCTATGGCATTAAGTCCTCTGTTCTTTGTGCTTGAAGTGTTAAATAAATAAAAAGTGTGGCGGGTTTGTGCCAATTAATAAAAAATCCCCATTTAATGCTAAAGATAATTTTCAACTAAGGGTTGTCAAAACAGAAAAATGATGATCAATTCGGTACAATTGATTGATTGATGGGGGCTTTACTAAATACTTGATATTGATATCATACTACAGGGTTTACAACATTTTTGTGCCTATATTTCCAACTAGATCAATGTTTTCAAAATGGCAGATGTGCAAGCCTATTACAAAGTTTAATCGAGTGTCAATCACTTCAGTGAAGCTTGCGGCTTGATGTAAACGTTTCAGAATAAGCCCCAGACATATTGCATTATGGTATTACTTTCTTTGAATGGTAATCTATACTACCTACTTAATATTCGAAATTAGCTCTGTCTGTCTGTATGTTACATTTTCATACATAGACGGCTTTCGGTGAAATTGGCGCATGGCACATAGTAGCACCATGATCATATTCACCAGGGTTATACGTTTTATGGCGGGATAGTTTTTATCCCAGTAGTCATACAGTGGCGTGACGATCTGCATTAGCGGGACTAACGTGGCCAGAGATCGCGCAGGATAGAGAGGTATGGAAGGAGAAAGGGGAGGCCTTTGCCCAGCTGTGGGACACAATGTAGGCTAGAAAAAATCATCATCAAATCTTCCCAAGGGAATGTTCCATTGGGATGATTTCCGACATTCAGGCGTGAAGTCGCAGGCAAAAGCTAGTTTCTTCATTATTTTAAATTACTGTTTTCACATAGGTTTTCCTTTTAGTCAGTTCTTTGATTGATTGATTTTGATTTTTCAAGGTCTTTATTGATACATAAATTGAATACAATCTGCTTACAAATGATCGTATTCTATTTGTTCACAAGTCAGGATTTATTTTGTTACATAGGCTAAATAAAAGTCAGTTCTTTAAAGGAAGTTATATCTTTCGACACGAATCCCTTTGAACAGTCCATTCCTCAGAAGTCCGGTCTGTTAACTATTTTTCATAATATGACGGACATTTTTTCCGAGTCCTATCCAGTCCGCACAATTTACCCCTTTGAATGCTTTTACCCACTTAATGAAATTCCGTCATCTTTATTTTTCGTTTTCAAGTTTCCGCTAGACAGAAATGAAATCTTTTTCGTTTTGTCAGAACGGAAAATGTAATGAAAAATTTAATGTTGTAAAAGGTTGGCTTTGTCTTATTTTTTGTACGTTTGCCAGAGGATATTTTTTTTGCAGAAATAATTCTTATTCTTTATTGCACACAAAATAAAAAAAAATACTTACAAATTGCAATAATACAGGATGGAAGACGCGAAAACAAATTATTCGTCAGTTATTAAAAAAAAATCAGCTTTTTCCTACAAAAGTGCAATACCGACACTGTCAAAATGTATGGACCAGCTGATTAAAAAAAAATTACCAATGAAAAATTTCGGTGGGGGGGGGGCTCAGAATGATGTACTGAATACGTGGTAACGGTTTTCGCGTCGGTATAACTTCCGCCCTGCATAGCTTATTATAAGAGTGTAAATAGACCCTTAACACAGCCGAAGGCAATTGTTCTCCCCGTCTTTGCGATCATTTTTTTATTCTAGACCATATCTAGGAACCTTCTAGTAAGGTTTTAAAAACAACTTTTTCACAAGTTTTAAAAAAAAATACATGTTTTTAATGTAGGATTTTTACTTTACACACCTCTACGACCCCCGTACTATTCAATCCATCCATCAACACAACGCTTTGAGTGCTTTCCATCGAATATACCGTAAAACGTGACTTTTCACCCCAAAAAAAAAGTCGATTCCCAGCAACAATTTTTACGTAAAGTTACTTAGTTTGATGTACAGAATGTTTGGTTGACGGCTATGTGAAGGGTCTGTTTACACCCTGTATACAATGGCGAGCTTAACTCAGAATCATGTCGCGGAGATTAAAATATACATGTTTGTTTAGATTATAATTTATTAAAAAAAGCGCATGGGATTGACACAAGCTCCGTTACTTGCACTTAGACGCGTGCGCGACAGTGATAAGAATAAATATAAACTTATCCATTAACAATACATTAAGGGCCAAAAAAAAAAAAAAAAACAATAATTATAGTTTTCTCACCGGCACTGGAACAGCAATATGCCTGCCACAACAATGCCGGACATAAGGGCAGTCCAGCCTGTTTGCGATCATTGCCAGGATACAAAAGCACAAAGCAAAAAAAAAAAAAAAGCAAAAAGAAAAGCAAAAAAAAAACAAAATAAAGCTCAAAGTAGTCAAAGGATCTGAACCTTAGTCAGGTACAATTGTTTTATAATCCGCTTTTCAAAGTCAATACTCTAAACACCGGTTCTCTAAGCACAACTATTTAAACTGCTATAACACGATTAAAACAATTTGTTCACCAACAGTGCTTTAAAACTAGCCTAAATTCTATCCTTTAGGGAATCCAACAATAATAACTGTAAACTTTATGTAAAATAACTTTCAAAAGAAAGTATTTCTTTCATCCCCAAAGAATTTTACAACAATAAAACTCAAAAACACGGTCTCCAATCTTCAAATTACAAAGAAAAAAGAATTCGTAATGAAATATTCAAATTGATGTTTTTAAAGAATTCACTCAAACCAAACCAGTTATAAATTGATTTGATTAAAACCAATTAAGCAACAATTAAACAGTCATCATCATTTCAGCCGAAAAGTCCACTGCTGGACATAGGCCTCCCCAAGGGGGGTTTTGCCATAATCGCCACGCTTGGCAGGCGGGTTGGCGATCGCAGTATGCTTGTTATAAAACACAGAGAACGCTGCTGCCCATTCTCTGGTAAGTCCCTTAGTCGCCTCTTACGACACCCACGGGAAGATATGGGATGGTGCTATTCTTTACGTCCGGACACCATACAGAACAAATTAAAAAACCATACAAAAAAAATAAAAAATAAACAGTAAAACAATACTATTTCTTATTTTCTGGCTGATTTTATCTGCTCCTTATTCAGTAATATGTAACCATCATGCATATCATCCTGGACAAGTCAACATCTGCCTAGCCTTTTCCCAACTATGTTAGGGTTGGCTTCCGTCTACCCGGATGCAGCTGAATACCAGTATTATACATGGAGCGACTGCCTAACTGACCTCCACAACCCAGTTAGTACTAGGTATAATACGATACCTCTTGGTAAGACTGGTTGTCAGACTTTTTGGGCCACTATGCCTGTAACGACTGTCAAAAATCTACAAATGACAGCCGGACAGCAGCGGACAGCACGGAGGAAACTCGGAATGTAATGGGTGGTGACCCATCCACAGACCAACCTAGGCAAGCACGACTTAACCTAAAGATCGATCCGAGCGGCTGTTATTATTTAGCCACGAGGACAAGTACCAAACTAAAATACTCGTGAATATGTTCCAAATTCTAAACTACATCTATGCATCTTGTAAGCACTTGAAACTTGGCGAGGTTTTCCCTTAAGGGGGAGAAAGTGTCCCCTCACTTTACAGTAGTACTTGAGTGAAGAGACGCTCAAACGCTCACTTGGTGTGCTTAAGTTATTTGGAGAGGATGAGTAGACTATTTCCTGGATAATCTACATGTTGAAGGGCTTGGAGGCACTTTCTTTCGTCTTTTGACGAATCATGTTATGAGCAAAAACGGTTCTCATCTTCCATCCTCAGGTATAGGCCTAGTCTGAGGTGGTGGGCCATATTGGTCATGCAACCAAATATCTGGTATCCCAAGTTACATAACCAGGGTCTGTTCATAGTCTTCTTAAACAGGATTACTGTTTTTTTTTTCAATAGCTTAGTATGTCCCACTGCTGGGTAAAGGCCTCCCCCATAACCTTCCAGGTACTCTTCACCTGCGCCATCTCGAACCAGCCTTCGTGATGCATATCTAGATCATCTCGCCACCTCTTTCTAGTCTATTGCTAAGAGTTAGACTAATTATTTTTTCTTCTTTTTTGCAGGTACTAAAAAAACGCTGCTTTTCTCCGGAACATTGAAAAAGACGCAAGTATTCCAGAGAAAAGTTCGAAAGTGCTAAGAAAGTAGTTCATACAAATGTAAGTTGGCACAATAAAATTGTCCCGCCGGGAATCCGTCTCAGTGTAGTCAGAGCTTTACCCATTCACAAAACTTTCCAAACAAAATATTCTTCATAGCTATTGCAATTCTCCGTAAACTGTAATCAAGATACGAAACAGAAATGCGATCTCTGATTCAATTAGTCTCGGATAACAGCTTCGCGATACAACTCAATTTACCTAGTAATTTCCGACTACCCTCTAATCTTTCATACCGTAATCTTAGTTTCAATAATCGGAGCCATATTCAGGCCACTTCGCTTTTAGATTTCGTCACGTGTGGACCTATATAGTGTTTTATGTTTTGTCGATAAAACGTTTCAAATGCTTCATTCGTTCTGATATTGTAATCGAGCATTACCAAAGATGTAATATTATGTAAACAAACAGACTTAAAACGTTATATTTATTTTTAAGCGTATATTGAATTACATTCAATATACACAATCATCATCATTAATTCATTTTTCTTTTAATTTTTTTTTTCGTTCAATCGACAAAATGACAGATTGTGTCGACACAATGACAGATTTCTTTGCACTATCTGTCATTTTGTCGATTCTTCCGTCAAAGAAATCCTTGTCTACGGTAGTCATGCTACGGGGGCTGGCCAAATAACAGCCAGTCCTTGGGTCATAGTATCAATAGTGTGGTTTGTGAAGTAGATTGAAGATCTGTGATTTTTATGAAATAATCGAAATTGGAAATGATTAAATTCCCTCCAAGCTTTTACACGGTATTTGATTTAAATTGTAGGAATTCTTAGAATTATTTCAGCCTGTCTTATATTTTACAAATATTCAGCGTAAAGATTCCAAAGCACTTATTTCAAACGTCGAATTCCTTGAAAGGACCCAATAAATGTAAGAAAACATATTCGTCGCTTTGAAGAGCAAAGGCGGCAAATTCTCGCCCACTTTTGACATCAAACAATGGCTATTGGTCCCAAAGGGACTCTTCCAATAAAATATTTAAGGCCCACTTTTCCTACGATAAATAAACATTTATTATCACACTTTGCGTGTTGGGGCCAATGATTTGAATCTTTAGATTCGCATTTCTACGTCAAAAGATGGCCCACGTTTCGTCGTTTTCGTTGTCGATGGACAATAAAAGCCATTGGCAACGAAACATCGTTTCCAATGTCTTTTAAATAGTATTGTCTCAATATATATTGAAATGACTTAAAGAAAAAACAAAACATTTTACTCTATGAATGAGAATATAACCTTTAAGATTCACACTGATATAATTTGATAAGTTCCTTACATAATAATTATAAATATCACTTGTATTAGCTAATTCATGTTTCAATTAATTTTGCACACACTTTTTAGCGAATTGTTTTAGAAACTGTAAAAAACTTGACCATCACTAATGTTGCAAATACATTTCATTTCTCTCATACATAGCGAAAATCACATCTTTTCTTCCATGCGGGACGAGTAGGTTCACTCATCTCAGTGTAGATACTTTTACGGGGTGACATCTAACGTTTTATATCTTTGGCCACCAACTTTTGATCTGGATCAAATCCGCCGAGATTATAAGAATAGGCTGTCATCGTCATATTACTATAGAACTGCTCGACCCTTTATCAGTTAGCGGCACAAAGTATCACAGGCACAGAGGAGAGGTGACTGGTATTAGGGTCAGCCCTGAATATGAGGCGTTAATACACGGTCGAGCTGTCCTCAGGGAACGTGAATTGTTTACCCCGTTATTAGTGGATGTCAGGCTTTGTTGGGATAAATATTTAAGTGGGGACTTATGCTCGATTTCATGGACACCAGGTAACATCTAAATCAAGGGCACTTAGCTAGTTATTTTTATGCGTTTCTACTTTTCTAGCGGCTTTGAGGGCAGACGATTTGACTTTGGATATCAACATCACACATTACATCACGCCTGTAATCCCCAAAGGGTTAGCCAGAGGTGTACCTAGTAGTATCTACATCTACATTTCACGGGTTATGTTTAGGTCCCATGTAATAGGGGGCGAGCCTATTGCTATCAACCAAGAAAATAAAACAATACTACTACTATTGGATATCAAAGTTTTCAGAAACTTGTTTCATTCATTTAGGTAGGCGAACCACTCTAAACGTCTCGTTCTGAAGTTTGCTCAATCATTGTTAAAAAAGAGTTCATTCCTTCTTACCGCGTGCTTTTAGTTTCTTATAAGTACAAACAATTCTACTACACGCGGCCATTCTTTCACATAAAAGGCTGCGCTTGCCAATCATCATCATCATCTGCCTAGCCTTTTCCCAACTATGTTGGGGTCGGCTTCAAATCTAACCGGATGCAGCTGAATACCAATATTTTACATGGATCGACTGCCTATCTGACCTCCGCAACCCAGTTAGGACTGGGTAATACGATGCCCCTTGGTAAGATTGTGTGTCAGACTTTCGCGGCTCTGACTACCTGGCTACGATTAAAAATAATTCTGCACGCGGCCATTCTTTCACATAAAAGGCTACGCAAGTCAATATCAATTAAAATTAATTAATCTTGACCTTATTTACCAAAAGCTCAGCCATTAAACAACCCGTTAGCATGTGCAGAAACCACCCACATCCCATGTTTTTGCACCTGTCAACCGGAAGTCACCGGTTCATTATTACAGTTTTGATGTAACCGCTACAAAATTACTGACTCAATCAAAAAACAACCTTAAAATTATCGAGTTAAGATCTGAAGTAATTACACCTGATCGGAGAGGTCGTTGACCCTGCGCAAGAGCAATCTTTAGTTCATTCACGTGCTCGCGCACCTGCTCAGCGTAAACCAATGATTTTCGTTTCTAGTACTGTAGCGAACAATGGTGGCTGATTGAAATTGATTTCGTTATTGATCTCGAAGTGTGTTAAACGGTATTTTTTCGAGATTACGGTTAACTTCGTGCGATGCTGCAATTGAAATTGTAGGGTCATCGTTTTTGGTTATTCTTTGATTTTTAATTTGAAATCAGTGAAAGAAGATTTTAAACTATCATGGTCACTAACATTATTATTTAGACTAGAAACGGGATATTTACCATGTTTACTGTTTTTGTTGAAAGTTGAAAAGCTGAAAAGTTGTGTGGTAATCGGTTGTCGTGGTATGGGCATGTGATGCGGAGGAATGAGGAAAATGTTGTGAGGAAAGTTTTGAGTATGAATGTGGATGGGTATATGAGTAGAGGAAGACCAAAGAAACGATGGATGGACTGTATAAAGAATGATATGGCAAGAAAGGAGGTGTCTAATGAGATGACGAGTAATAGAGAAGTATGGAAGAAAAAGACATGCTGCGCCGACTCCAAATGAATTGGGATAGGGGCAAGAGAATGATGATGATACTGTTTTTGTTGAGTTCCCGATATGGCTATGGTTCCAGTAAACATGATAAATATCCCGTTTCTAGTCTAAATAATAATATCAGTGAAAGAAGTAGTTTTTTCTGGCTTTGAATAGTCTATTCTTCATTTGCTTTATGTTATTGTTTTGGTCCAATGATCAATCCCTGGTCGGTAAATTCAAACTTTGTTTTTCCATCAAGAATTTCTCAGTAGCAACCACGGAGTGAGACTGGATTTTTGCCCGGTTGAAATAGGCTAAACATGGAACTTAAAAACATAACTGGCGAAATGTGGGTGTACTTGTAAGGCACATCTCTGCTTAACCCTTCCGGGATTACAAGGCGTGATGATATGTTATTATTTGGGTTGTATTCCCTAGCAATCGATTTAAAATCAGTTCTTCTGTCTGCTCTTTTTCTAGCCTTTGTCTCAACGACTTTTCTCGTCATCTCCAAACCACGATACAGGAAAAAATAGCTTCTTTTTAGCATTTCACTCGCCTTCCACGTGTTTTACATAAAATTATTCAAATAACCTTTTTAGGGCTTGCCAAACAATCAGCGAAGTAGTATTGAAAGGATATGATATGCGAAAGCCGTACTTACAGTAAGTAATAGTAAGTGCAAATTGCGTTATAAAAACAAAAGAGAGCGGGAAACACGAGGAAATGGGCCGCTTTCCTTTGTATCAGCAAATCGGCCTTGTTGATACCTGTCCACAGATAACTAAACTATCCTATCTTTTGAATGTCAAAGTACGTAAGTACTTAATGTTTGATGCGCAAGAGTGTCTCTGGGGTAATATAAAGTAAATAATAAAGTCAGTAATATGAAGCAGTCATTTGTTATTGTTTTTATTTATTAATGTTTCGACTTCCTTATTTTTCAGTAACTGTTCATGGATTCGGGGTATCAATAAGGGATATTATGAAATGTCAATAATATCCAGGAAATTGATATAAGTGTTAGCCGGTTAAATAAAAACAGCACACGTACATCGCTCGACCGCGCGGACGAGCGGCGCTTACCACCTTTGCGCTCGGCGTCTGCCCATACATCCGCTTTGCCGCCTCCGCCACCGACCGCGCGGACGAGCGGTGTCGTGTGAGAATAGCTTTATCAAGGGGTTTGCTTCTACGGCTCAATTGCAAGATTTTGTGATTTTTTTAGGTACCTAAAACAAAGATAATGTTCATGACTTGACCAGAACTTTTGACTTGACGTTCAGGTAAATAAATGAAATATATAATGTAATATTAGGCATACATAAATATATTACTAACGTACTTGTACTAATAACACATAATATTAACTTAATACAATAAATGCCGCATAAAAACTTGATTTTATAACTCTGATATGAATTAAAAAGCTTTGTGATCTCATAGCCTGGAGCTTTTTAATAACTTACGAAGTATTAAGTAATTTAGTATTCTTTGAGTTATAATTACTTGAAGAATGCTTTTTATAACTTAGGTAGTTTGAATGTCAAATAAATTGATGTGAGAAGTTTTTAATTGATATTTAATTATTTTCTAAGTTAAACATTACAGTTTCGATCATGTTGTTGTTATCGTGTGGTTAGTTCCTAACCTGGTGTCAGAGTTTTTTTTTTATGCCGCCCATGGGCCTCTGACTTGGCTTTACATGCCGTCAAGAAATATCTCTCAGACATGCTGGTTTCCTCACGATGTTTTCCTTCACCGAAAAGCAAGTGATAATTGTAGTTTCGACCATGAATAATCAAGTGACGTTTACGTCCAACTGATTTAATTTGCGTGGGTGATTATAGTATGTATAGTATTTTTTAAACGGTCAATGAACCCCCGTACAGCCGTGAGATACGCACATTAAGTTATTAAAATAATTATAGGTATTATACTAAGTAGAAGTTTGAGATTTATGTGTTATAATTATAGTAATTTCTGCTAAATGTTTTAACAGTCGCTGCCTTAAAGAAAAAGATTGAAACAAAAGTTCGTCACTTTTGGCAAACAGGTCGATGACGTGCGTGAGACTAAGAATCACTTGGAAAATATTTTGCCGCCCTTGAACTATTAAACAAAGCCCTTTTACTGGTTACGCAGCTAAAAACGACATTCGAAAAATCCCTAACAATTCTCGGAAAGGGGGAATTCATCAAAATTTTATTAGCAACTTATTCAATTTATAAAAAACCAAAAGGGTTGACTTCATCGTCTATCGCTCTATGTCTCCCAATTTTGCTGTTCAAAAAACCGATATTCCTTTAATCTAAAAATCGAATCACTTCTGCCATGAACAGTACTTACTTTCAAATATTGATTCAGTACAGTCGGGTAGAATATGTGTTCTGTGTTTGTTCACATAGCACCTCATGTGTGACACTCGCCACAACCAGTGTCGGGGCTTTGAGTTCGATTCCCGTGCACGGATTTTGTTTGCTTATTGCAATGTACAAACATTTGTGTTCGCTTGTATGTTTACTTGGAATTTAGTATTGTTTGGTTGTTAAACGAGTTCTGAGGGTGTTCTAATGTTGTTGGTACTTATGCACTTACGTCGGTCGGTAAATAACTAAATACCATTTTGGAAATGTACTGCAAGCCTTGCTCTAGACAATGTTGACATGGTGTCACGTATCTTGACAGAAATTTGACAAAATTAGAGGTATATCTTTAAAAGTGTTCTTGGCTGAGCGATTGGCTGCTGTTCTGCATGTCGCGGGTACGATTCCCGGTCGGAACAAATATTTGCATGGCCGTCAGGTAGTTGTTCCGGGTCTGCCTGTTTGTGTATGTGAGTTTTAAATGCTTGTTAACGCACCCACCATACAGGAGAAGTTCCTAGTTACCAACGACAAAAAAAGAAGGTTAAAAGATGTACTTACATTATTCGAATGAGTCCAATTTTCTCCAAAATGACGTTTGATTAAATTTTTTTATGGTACATAACTGTTTGTTGATGTCCCTTACACCGTGTTTATGTAGGTATCTTATGATTGAGACGTGCTGTCATATAATGTGATCAGTGCACGGAATACCAATCTATTCACGGATTTAACTGATAATTAACATTAATTAGGCACAGATTCCGGCCTATATAATCATCTACGCAGTTGCAATTATCGACTACCTACCTGATAGTAACTATCAGACATACATAGATCATCTAAATCTCACAACCAGGGCGCCTTGTATAACAAGGTTTAAGACAAGGATCAAGGCTAAAGACGTATTTTTTTATGTGCGAATCGTAGCATACGCTAAGAGCAACATGGTGGTTTGTAGTTTATGCCGGTGGTTATTACGCTTAAATACATAATATAATTAATTATATTAGATACTATTTATTTTTAGAAGTAAATATTATATACATTAATAAATTAAAATAACCTATATTAACTAACTTAAAAATAAACTTAAAAAATGGCGTCAAAAAACTCCTCCTCAACGCTGTCAACTGGTAATGTATCCAAAAGACTGGCGGAGTTGCCACGTTGTATGGCAACGCTAAGCCTTTGACCAAGGTAAAAGCCAGCCCTAGGGTCACGGGAAGAGTCAACTAAACGTTCAGAAATGTCATTGGAAAGGCTGTGAGCACTCGGACCCCACAGACCTAGAGTTTCAACCCAAAACGGCTGGAAAATATAGTTACCAATAAAGTTACTGTATTTACGCCGCTTGAGGTTCTCTGCAGCCGCAGCCGCAGCCCCAGCACAGCACGATGAGCTAGGAAGATGGGATGGCGCAAGAGTATCGACACAAGTTGCATTCCACACTAAAGGCCTACCCATCTTCCATGCAAACAAAGACATGCCGTCCGGTCTCTTGCCATTGTCGCGTGCCAAGCCATTGGATTCTAATAAAGCTGGAACGCCGACGGTGACAAGAGGTCGACATATATAATTAATTGTATTTAGTTACCTATTCGTAAAAGGAAAAGGTTAGCAGTCTAGACTTGTATTACTCTGACCTATCCTAGTTTAACTAAGTAATTATATTAATGTTTTATCTATTCTAATCACCCATTCAGTACACGTATCCCATTTTCTAATAGTACGCTACCAATCAAATACTAATTGGGATGATAGCTAATTACTTTACAGACTACTTTTACTTCGGATACTGGAAGCCTGATCAGGGATCTGATAAGTAAATCCTGAAGTAACTTTTGTGATTGTTTCAGAAAGATACAACAACTTCTATTTACTTTAGTAATAAACTTAGTTTTAAGTCGAATTTAAACCAACATGGTATATGATGGTGTTATTAAGATTATCAGTGGAAATACTCAATTACACGGAGATTAGAGACTTGTATTGTATAACGGGCTGGTGTCCGCAAGTCCACGTCAAAGCGCGTATTTTCCTAGATTAGTGACTTTGTAGCGACCCTAGCGATGTGATTGCTGAATTGCATTTTTGATAGCCGCCGGGCTGGGGGCGCCGACTCGCCAGTCGCTTACAAGATACCATCGCCCTGCCACGTCCTAATTAAGTGTATTAATTATAAACCAGTACTTGTGAACCTTTATTAAATACTTAACTTACACTATTACTTACTTACTTATTAATATTTTACTTAAGTAAGTGGAGCCTGGCACAAGCAAAGAGAGGCGGTGAAGTCTGGCTGTGGATGACGATGATGATGAAGTGAACTATTAAAGTAAGACTTTGGAGGATGTGGGTACCTACAATGTTCTGCTTCGCTCCCTAACATAGTTTCATCAGTTTCTCACGACATTTATCTTCATATTCAGCCAGCGGAGGGATTCGTTGGCTCACATAGATGATTGCCGGGTCTCGAACCTGACCCTTGTTTACATCATCTGCCTAGCCTTTTCCCAACTATGTTGGGGTCGGTTTTCAGTCTAACCGGATGCAGCTGAATACCAGTTTTTTACATGGAGCGACTGCCTATCTGCCCTCCACAACCGTGTTAGCACTGGGTAATACGATACCCCTTGGCAAGACTGGTTGTCAGACTTTCGGACTTCGGAGGCTTTGACTACCTGTAACGACTGTCAAAGATCTACAAATGACAGCCGGGACCAACGGCTTAAGATGCTTTCCGAGACGCGGGAGGAAACTCGGTATGTAATAGGTGGTCACCTATCCACGGACCAACCTATGCAAGATCGACCCCAGCGGCTGTTATTATTTATCCACGAGCTCCCTCAACCGGACCCGTGAATCTGAATATATCCCAACGAATCCAATTGCTAACAAATCACATTTTCCGGCCTAATTTTAATGAATGTAATGTGAATTAAAAACATCTGAAACAGGCACCTAATACAATTATAAGAGTAAAGGAACAATCCGAACAATTGAGTTTCGGTATCGGATTAAAACGTCTGACTTTAGCTGGTTCCTTGCTAATTAAATATGGATGAACATTAACTGATTATCTCGGCAGGATAAAGGGTGGGAAATTGCTTTATTACCCGACTACGGCGAAGCCAAAAGGAAGGGTATTGATTTTAGCAGTCCATGTATGTATGATCCTCCGTAGCACCTAAACTGTTCACCCGATTTTGATGAATAAGGAGTCAATCGATTTGTTATTATGGCCCGGGTAACATATGACATTTTAACCGACTTCAACAATAAGAGGAGTCGATTTTACCTTATAAACCCCGAATTTAATTAGAGCGTGATTATTCAGTAGTTGGGTTTTTTAGTTGTAGTATACCACACAAATTCTTGTTTTGACGGTTATATTTGTAAGAGATGAGATGATATTTTTATATGTAGCTTTTCTTTTCGTTAGACTATCGTGTACCAGTTCTGGGCCCCTCTCTATGTCTTCAATTTTCAAATTATTTAAAGAATTCATCCAATTCGTCCGCTATCTTATTCGGGTCCTGCTGCTACCCCGTATTTCCTTTCCTTTATCGTATTTCCTAGGACAGGGTATCAGTTTTCTGCTTTATGGGCTCAAATAAACTAGGTTGGTAGTGGCGTTGACAACTCAAGATGCGACACTCTTCATCATCTGCCTAGCCTTTTCCCAAAATGCGACACTCGTGAACACAAAATAGAAATAGGCATTGTTGCATGAAACATTTGATAGTAGATTTCTATCAAATGTTGCATGCACATACGAATACAGATTAAATGTTAAAAATACCTCTTCAACATTTAAGAGAAACCCTTTTCCATCAAACACAGCGTGAAATAATCTTCTAGCCAGCGTAAAATCTACGCAAAATATTTCTCTTCCATTTTAAAACGTTTACGGCAAGCTTCAAGAACTTAGTATACTTTGGTGTACATAAACTTGGTAATATTCTCCTCATGAGGCTTTTAAACGCCCAATTTAACATCATTAGGCTACAATGGCTGGCATTAGGCTGGAATGTGCACAGCTGTACTCGACTCTCATTTAAGATTCGGAATTTCGGAGTTCAAAAATTAAACTATCTTCATAAAAAATAATAACTAACTATACTACACACAAACACTCATCATCATCTGCTTAGCCTTTTCCCAACAATGTTGGGGTCGGCTTACAGTCTTACCGGATGCAGTTGAATACCAGTATTTTACATGGAGCGACTGCCTATCTGGCCTCCACAACCCAGTTTGTACTGGCTAATACGATAACCCTTGGTAAGACTGGTTGTTAGACTTTTTGAGCCACTGACTACCTAACGACTGTCAAATATCTACAAATGACAGCCGGGACCAACGGCTTAACGTGCTTTCCGAGGCACGAAGGAAACTCGGTATGTAATGGGTGGTCACCCATCCACAGACCAACCCAGGCAAGCACGGCTTAACCTAAAGATCGTCCCGAGCGGCTGTTATTATTTAGCCACGAGCTGCTCAAACTACACACAAACACTAATATTTGTACATCAATTTCATTAGTACTATTGGTAGGACATAGAGCTGGACTAAAATGTATACATAAGACCTTTATTATAATACCTGTATTCACAAATAAAGATTGTTTGATTGATTGATTCATCTATGTACGTACAGTCCATTATAAGGAGGTAAAGTTGCTATCAGGAGGTGTAGCAGTGGACGTTTTTCGGCTGAAATGATGACGATGATGATGAATTCTAATAAAAGGCTGCCATTTTTTAAATAAAATAAATATTTTATCGTTTTTTAAAAATACTTTTATTAGTATAACTTCTAAATCTTTTGGTTGACCGCACTTTCCCAAGACATAACTTTGTTTATTTTATTTGTGGGTCCAAAATGCTACTCAAAAATAATTATTGCATTTATAGGTGGAATCTGGGACTGCGGTCCCGGTCCCAAAAGCCTCACGACCCAGTGTAACTACACTAACATTATAAGCAGATAAACCGATTCCGATTGCGGAAATTCTTTCGCCAATGGGAAACTACATTATCCTCGTATCATAAGGCTACCAGACCGGACAATGGGTAGTTTCAATACAGGGTGGAAGGTACACCGACGCGAAAACGGTTACCACGTATTTTGTACATCATTCTGAGCAAAGAAATTTTAGAACGGTTCTTTAAAAAAAAAATCAGCTGTTCCATACATTTTGACCGTGTAGATATTGTACTTGTGTAGGAAACAACAGATTTTTTTTTTTAATAACCGATGAAAAATTTCCTTCCACCATACCGTATACTTTTCCTGCAAAAATTTGGCACAATCCTCCTCGCGTCGAATTCCTTATTACTGAGGATCATGATTCCCCGACGTCAAGTCACCTTACGTTTGAATTTTCGCCATCTTTATTATTCTATCCTTCCTAACCCTTAGCATTGAGAAGCGCCTCGTTGAGTTTCTTAGTGAGTTTAGTACAATTTAAACTAGGTAACCTAAATAAGGAAATTGTGTTGCCTACCTACTTCAAAATAAACAGTTTCTGTTTAGTTTTCATCTCAACATTGTGTTTAGTCATTTACGGAGACAATACTAATTCTAGTTCGCATTAGGAAAGTAACTTGTCATGAGTATGCTCAAAGTAAAGGTAGGTACAATTAATTGTTGAATAAAGATAATTGTCTTGCCACTTCTTTATCTTGTCTCGCCTGGAAGGAGACTATTTGGCCCAGGTAGATGTATTCTTGGACATAGTGTATTTTCTACCCGTTTAAGTGAAGAGAAGATGGCGGGACGTCTTGGATGGCTTCCTCGCGAATTGGCGAGAAGAAGAACACCACCGTGAGAAGTGGAAGGAATGGGGGGAGGCCTTTGCTCAGGAGTGGGACAATACGGGCTAACTAAAAAAAAAAGAAAGATAATTGTTACTTTACTTTCGTAGGTAGTCAGTGGCCCAAAAAGTCTGACAACCAGTCTTACCAAGCGATATCGTATTACCTAGTACTAACTTCGTTGTGGAGGTCAGATAGCCGTCTCTCTATGTAAAATATTCCATGTAAAATCACCATCACCTTCCACCCTAGTAGTTCCACCCATAATTGGAAATAGGAAGATTAAAAAAAAAAACTTGTTTTTAATGAAATATTTTTACTTTAAACACCTCCACGACCGATGTAAAATACTGGTATTCAGCTGCAACCTGTTAGACTGGAAGCCGACCCTAACATACTTGGGAAAAGGCTAGGCAGATGATGGTATAAACAAATGCAAGTGTTGTCCTAAATTTCACTATCATTTTCTTTATACTTCGTGATTAGTTTAAATAGTGTGCCTATAGTGTAGTGTGTGTATACTTTCACTCACCAATTACCACCTGATCTGACAAGTCGAAGTGGCAATATTCCATGCACCTGGATTGGCACTGATAGATGCCAAGTTAAACTAACACTATCACTTTCATGACATGATAATTAATGAATTTATTATGAAGATATAATTTTTTTTAAATTTTAAAACAAACAGCATTACATTATTTGGTACCTTTTCTGATATTTACTTCTAGTAAAAAAGGTACACTTAACTATATGGGTATACTATATTCAACTAAAATACAATACAAAATATCTACAGTTTTCACCTAAACCGTTTTAGTAACTAGTTATTTATCGTATACAACATTAGTTTTAGAATATGCAAAACCTGATACACGTGTCTAGTATTTTTATGTTAAGAATCTATGTACAAAATTTCAAAACTGTATCATGAAAAATCATAAAGTTATAAGCTTGTTCTGTTACTTAGTGGTCCGCACAAAAACGTGGTCACCACGCAGCGCGTGCCTCAAGCGTCGCCTTGAGCTCATTGATAATAATAATTTGGCATCTAAATTATTGCGATTGGTACTCAAAGTCGCTCGGTGTCCAACTTTTAACTTTTTTAAATATTTTTGGGAAAAAATATAACATGGTTTAAAAATTAGTGGAATCGATTCAGTTACTTATTCTGAATAAACTATATTCAGGTTTCGCATATACTAAAAATAATGTTGTATAGGCTCATACATAATATTCTAGCTGTTACTTAATCACTTTCCATAGGTGTCATCTTCCACTTAGAAAGTACAAAACATGTACTTACACAATTTGTGTCACTTGGTAATGATGAGTATACCTTTTGTCCCATTTCTAAGGCATCATCTTCCTGCCTCTGTCCCATTCTATTTGGGGTCGGCGCAAAACGTTTTCTTCTTCCATTTTCCCCTGCCTGACGTCACAACATCACACATTTATTACTTTCGTTTTCATATCAGTCCTCACACAATCCATCCATCTTTTCTTTGGCTTTCCTCTCCCTCTCCATCCAACAACATTCGCATTTCCAAATAACACTTTTTTTTGTTGGAACCTATCGACTTTTTTTTGGTGCGATAAAAATCAAGTTTTACGGTAGGGCTCAAAGTAACGCACTTAAAAAAAATGTGCTAATGGAAGCATTGAATAGTACACGGATCATGGAGGTATTAAAGTTACCTAAAACATTTAAAACATGTATTAAAAAATAATAAAAGTCTGAAAAAGTTGGAGCTTTGATATCTCCGTAACTAGATAGTTCCCAGGAATGTTCAAGGACGAGAAGAACACGTGTATCTTGGTCTCGTTGAGGGTATTTTTACACCCTTTATTAAGATCATAAAACTATACTTACTAATACATAGTTATTCCATACCGGTTAAATGCTATTTCGAGATAACATAAAGCTAAAAAGTTTACGAGCCTGCGCAAGAGTACATAACATTGTATGATAATAATGAAATAGTTTACGATACGATCTGCGGCGCTTTTCATCAGTTTTATAGTTTATAGTGCAATCTTATCGATAGTTTGGATCGAAGGACCAATAAATATTAATGTGTATCGATCTACTAAGTGTGCCGTGGTAGGAATTTTTAGGGGTCTTAATATGAGCTATGTTGCGAGTGCAAGAGTACTCATGTATCATAAATGCAAGTCAGTTTATGTGTCTCTCTACAATATTACTCATCTTATACTTAAAGGACAATTTTTAGTAGGTAGTAATATTTATGAGGCCGTTGCCAAGCAGTGAGATGGTACAGGTTAGTTAAAAAATAGCACTGCATTGACGTGTTTGGGTCTCAAAATGTGGCGCTTCAAATTGGTCCTAAGATCCACAACGCACTTCGTTATCGTCTTGGTGTTGCATGCGTGTACATAATTATAAAGGGTGTAACAAGACCCTTAACGAAGCCGAAAGACACTTGTTCTCCCCGTCATTGCGATATTTTTTTTTGTTTTAGACAATACCTGGGAACCGTCTAGTTACGGATATATTGGGGGTCAAAGTTCCAACTGTTTTTTTTTTAATTACATGTTTTTAATGTAAGATTTTTACTTTAAATACTTCCTCGACCCCCGTACTATTCAATCCATCCATCAGCACAATGTTTTGATTGCATTATATTGAGTCCTATCGTAAAACGTGATTTTTCACTCGTCAAAAAAAATCGTTTCTCAGCATTATTTTTTGCTTAAAGTTACTTAATTTGATGTACACAATGCTTGGTTAACGGTTTCGTAAAGAGTCCGTTTACACCCTGTACGTGCCCTGTGTGTGTGTGTATAGGCAGCTCACCTACTCACACACTGACTGATATGTGCTCATTCAGTTAATCAAGCCATACGGAGTACACTACTGGACATAGCACTCCGTAACCGGCCAATTTTCCAAGCCAAATCCTTTTACTAATAATTTTCCTCCTTTAATCTCTCAGAAAATCCTTCAACCTCAAATATTATATTTCCTAAACTTATTTCAACGCAACAGGTCGGCCCTACGTGTTGCGCCTGAACTTTGATATTAAAAGTAGCCAGAGTGAATATTATGTCGAGTATATTGAGCGACGCATCCATCACTATGGATGACACTCGATCTCATGATGCCTGCTTACCTTTGGAATAAAAGTAAAACTTCTATAGACCGACCGCTTTAATGAGTCGTCAGCCATGCCCCATCAAAGCCGTCATGAAGCGTCCACAAGGTCCTAACAATATCCCACAGGTTATTTGCTTTAAAATAACCATAATCCACCATAGTATTACGATACTAAGTGAACCAATACGTGATAAACCTTCAGAATATTCCATTTTCGGTCGGTCTATAGACAGACATATTATTGGTTTGAGAGTCACGGATCATGACTGTCTCATTGCAAAACTTGTTTAGGATTATTTTAAGTTTTTTTTTAGTCTATCAAGTGCTCCTTAATGCTGGTCCTCCCCTTTCTCCTTGCAAACCTGTCTCTCGCGATCTTTGGCCATGTTCACACTCGCACTATACGAGGTATTAAACAAATCTGTATTCGTTTTCACAACTCATATTAAACCGAATTTAAAACAGAACACAAGCTAAGCAAATTGACTGACTTATTAATTTAACATACTAGTTAATAATCGAATTACATCTTAATCATCTTACGAAACACAACTTAATTTTGAAAGACCATTTTAATCGCTAACGCCATTTTAACCTGCGCGTGGGCACCTCACCAACGCAAGCGCAAGTAAAAAACATCACAAGTTACAATTAACATCAATTAACTAAGTCCTACTCACAGAGTAAGTAAAGACTTTATTACGACAAAACGGAGGTAATGTTTCTAAGGCAAAGCTTTTGAATTAAAAGGTCCTGTGTGGGCGTGTCTTGCACGATTACTTGGTTTTGTGTTACTTATATGGACAAGACAGACAGATGAATTGATTGCGTGTCTGCAGGAGTTAGTTTTAGAACGCAATAAAGTAGGTAAAAATAGTCTAGTGGTCGCAGGCACGACTGCTGAGAATGAGGTCATGGGTTCGACCCCCGGGTCGGGCAAAGTGTTATTGGGTTTTTCCATCAGGAATTTCTTAGTAGCAACCACGGATTTTGGATTTGTACCCGGTTGATGGCAATGGGATCGCCCCCTTTTACATGGGACATAATGGTAACTGGCTAAATGTGGGTGATGGGTGTACTATTAGGTACTTACACCTCTGCCTAACCCTTCGGGGATTATAGGCGTGATGTTATGTTGTGAAAAGTAGGGTATAGGGATGATAAGTTTATTGAGAAGTCGTCTGTTGAAATATTTCTGAATGTAGTACAGACCTACATAGTAATGTGACCACATCTCGATCAGGATTCAGACCTAACCAACTCGTACAACAAACTTGATTAAAATACCTACTTATCGTGGTTCAAAACTGCCTCCTTGTTACAAAATTTCTAAAATAAACAACAAAAAAAGCTAGCCGCAAAATAATACAAAAAAAAAATCTTTTATAAACATATTTGATGAAGAAGTAGCGGAAACAAGCACATCCTTGTTTATCCGTTGGTTGAACACACTTTAGTGAGGGGAACAGCCGACAGTCCCGGGAATGTCCGGGATGGATGGTAGCCCGTCAAGTGAGACTTCCGCAGGGCACCGGGAACCGTGGCCGGCCCGGTATGGACCGGTCACGATCACTATTAAATAGGGGCTGGCCCAAAGTAGATGAGGAAGCGAATTCATTTCACAAAGGTTTTTGAAATGCTTATAATAGCACTTCCTGCTTCAGAACTGTTGTGAATATTATAAGTTAAGCTAACAACCAGTTCCATAGTGGGCCGAATGACCCCTAACCCAAGCCCTACCTTATTCTTAGTGATCTTAAAACTATGTTTAGAAAATATAAAATGTCTTTCGATTAAAAAGTTCCAGTCGAGTAACATATAATCAGCCTATAACGTCACTACTGCTAGAAACACGGGCCTACACACTTTGTGGGATGAATAATTAAAATCTTTGCCTCAATAATTAATTACGGATAGTGGTACTGCCACGGGCAAAACAAAACGCTGACCAAGCGTTTAGCAACTTCGAAAAAACAAAGAAAATTTCTTGTAACTTGTGCCACACAAAACTGAATCTTTAGTGTTGGTTACACTATCGCCCACGGCCGAACAGACCGACAGACAAAGGTCAATATTGGATATCTGATATCTGCACAGAAATAAATCGATTTATTTCTATAGATGTTTATAAAGATTGCTGCCCAGCTGAGGTAACGGGCGTGATTTTCAAGGTATCGTGATTAACTAGAACAATGAGCATAAAGCAGGAGGAGCTCCTCCTTTTCGCCATTTGATTGCTTTTCTGGCTCCTACAATCTGTAGTCACTAGTGTCACTACGACACGGCATGTGGAGCTCTGTCACAAACTACGTTCCACATCTTATATTGCCGTCTTTTCCCCAAAGTATGCACTCAAAACATTCTCTACACTGCCACTAACGACGCCGTTGAAATGGTGCAATTTCGGGCCTGTTGGAATAAGGAATTTTGACTTTCCAGCGAAACGAAGAAGAAATAAGTCATCTGTAGAAACCAAGTATGTATTTTCTTTTAATTTAAGAAGATTCCAAGGTTTACCTTCTCGTCACGCTGCCGCGCCATCAGGATTAATAAGCCAAACTTTGTGACAAAGATTTTGTAAAATACAAATTATTTTCATTGGCCTACTTCCGCGGGCCTTTATGCGTGTCTGCATTTAGGTAGATGACCTTTCGTTTACTTTATGATGTAATTAAGTATAGGGGCGATTAATCAGTGTCAGTCAAGGGGAGACGTCCCCAGATTGACATAAGAGTTGGGTAATGCAAAAAATCTTTGGAAAGTAATATCGCCATTACGGAAAATTCTGAATTTGGAACGTTTTTTTTTAATTTTCCCTTTATTTAATAAACGTGGAGTAGAGTTACAAACAGAATGCCTGCCGGCCTAGACATATTGACATTCTGTCAGCGATACATTATGATGGTGAAGTCAAAAATGTATTCCTTTTGAAAGTCGTCGTTATAATACGAAACACTTTGAAAGTGTTTACCAATTGTCTTGATCCTCAGTAAAACCTTCAGATTAAACACATTCTCCGACGGCATAGGCAAGGACCGTGGGCAAAATATACCCACGTCCGCCACAGCTTAGACTACTTTTATTTGGAAGGTATCATAGCCATGTTATGCCTATGTTGGCCTATGTCCAGCAGTGGACTTTTCGGCTGAAATGATGATGATGATGATAGCCATGTTTCTCTGTGCCAAAGCGGATCAAATTCTGTCCGAGGGTTCTCTATTTATTTCAAGTGGAATATGTTTTACTTACCGAGCATCATTAACAACTATATGTTGCAAGATTTGAGATCAGGCCAGCAGCAGATATTACAAAAAAAAAACACAATTCGAAAAGCACCATACTAATCTTTACATTACTTAACAGACTCCCTAAATCGGATGCACTAAAAGCGAATAAATCCTAAAGCCGCAGTCTGGCTGAGATTTATTGGCAACCGGGCTTGAGATAGGACGTGCCTAATGGATCCCACTGCTTTTGCACTTTTTCTGCCTCTCTGAGAGGTTTTACCGTTAGACCACACGGCGTAAGCGATAAAGATTTAAAAGGAATTTTTTGAAATCAATCTTTCTTTAAGTTGCAATTGTTCTAAGGAGTTGAATGTGTCCATATCTACTACGCATCACAGTTGACGTCTCGTAAATTCTACAGCAGACTAGCAGAATTATCTACGAGTTTAGGATACAACACATAACAACCCGATAATAACCGCGGGCAGTTAGCCCACCAGACACGTCTGACCCTGAGGATCCTCCATGTTCGTTGGAGGGTGAGAAACTTAACAACCCGTTCCTCATACTTCTAAATAAATATGATTCATCCTTCTAAAGAAATAGGATTCATCCTCACAAATTCCTGTTTTCCTCAAACATATTTTGTGAATCAAAATCTATTCACGGACAAGGAAAATTTACAGTCGAAAATGTTAGTGTTACCTTCTTTAAAATACGCAAACTCTTTGCTAAAATCTTGCTACAAGATGCATCACAACTGCACAACAAACGCAAAGCTTCCCAGAAGAAAGAGGCGGCCCCTTAACAAGTCATCTGTCACTACAGTAATTCCTTCCAGCTGCCTGCTGTATTAGACCTATTCATCACTCAAGACAAACGGAATCTTCGCGTATATTTCATTTACGCTTCTTGCCTCTACTGGCTTAGTTAAATTACATGGAGGAGTTACAAATGGAGTGCTAAGACGATTTTATATTCCTCAGATTACAGTGTTGGCCTTGGGTCAAAATGACTCTTATTAGACGATGAACTCGTGTTGTTTCTTGGTGGTTTTTCTGTATAGGATACGACCAGAGATCGAAAGGATACCCGTATAAGGGTATTAATAGGGATTAGGTGAAAAATCCTAGAGTAAAGGTTAACCCGTATTTTAAGGTTAATAAATCTATAATGGTTAATTAAACATATAGGTTATAGGTCTACCGGTTAACCTTTTAACCCGATTAATCGGTCCCTGGCTAGGTACGACAAGTTATAAAAGAGACAGACACTGTTGATGCGATTTGGTCCTTGAAGAAACGTGTGCAGGTACGTCTTTCTAAAGGTCGGTAGCGTGATTTAAGTGACTCCTTTGGTATTGCAGCTATTCATCTTCATGGGTGGCGGTTACCTTGGTATTAGATACATATAAGTAGGTACCTTCATCAGAATTCTGACTAAATAAATGATAAACCTGTGGTATATAGAAATGAGTGTTACAAATTAAATAACAGGCACACATTTTTATGCAAATTATGTTTTGTTTATGATTGTTTCCATTTCACGACGAACCAGTGACATAGTTGTTGGGTTTCGATTTGGATACTATCTGTGTCGTACTTTAACAATCTTCCCACATTATCACTCCATTTGTTTACCAATCCGTGGAATAATTGCCTTACTTTCTACTTAAAATAGGTAACTTAACTATAGTAATTCTTCTGAAAAGCAATAAAAAACGTTCTCACAATATATCGGTATGTGCCAATGGTGTAATGGTGCTAATGAATGATAGCACTGCGGTAGAAACCGTTCGGTTCCCATCGAGTGCTATTGTTGGTCGTGATAGACATCTGGTCTAGTTTGGTTTGAAGGTAGATAAGTTCTCGTCTGGGATCGGTTTCTTAGATATCGTGTTGTAAGAGAATTGTTGTGTACTTTATGAGTTAGAGATTGTTGATAAATACTTTAAATGTAGTTTGTTTTGTAGGGTTCCGAATCCAACGTGTGCCTACGGGGCCCTCCGTTTCCTCCTAGTCTCCGTTGTCTGTCTGTCCGTCTGTCCTTCTGTCACAAGGCTGTGTATCTTTTAAACCGTAACTCTGAACCCTTCATATGCAAGTCCGATTTGCACTGGGCTGGTTTTTTCATGACCGTATCGAAAATGAGGGATCTGTTTCATATTTTCGGTTCCATAATCTTGTTACTCGATCATATGCTAAATTATAATATTAGTTTTATAATTACAATAGATAGTCCCGGCTGCGGCTGTTATCACTCAAGAAAATTCACCAAACTAAATTCTTTCTAGAGACAAATAGGAATTCAATTTAATAAAACCGAAATACGACATAAAAACATTGTCCACTTATATAACAACCCAAAGAAAAAAGTAAGTAGGGCACATCTATTCATTTCACAACTCCGCTCACTCCCAAATTAACATCGGAAATTGACAATACAGACTTGTTTCCTCTTCCAATGAGGAAAAAACTCCTTTTCAACATTCTTCATAATCTTGTTTAGAAACTTGAATGAAACAAATCTAAAAGAGAGAAGTTTCAGAGTCGGGAACATTTAAGTTCTTCCATTCCACTTTGTAGTCCTAGATTGCACTTCCCTGCATGTATTGTGGTGCAAGTTAGAAGATGATGGCTTCCAGTCTAACCAGTAGCTGAATACCAATATTTTAAATGACAGTAGCCGTACAGGATTATTGTTATCACATGTATCTCAATTTAAACTTGCCTTAATTCCAGCACGCGAACCGTGGTCATCAAAGATATAAATCAAAATGATAGACTTCTACTGTGGCATTGTGTTAAATGTGAAGAAAAGTTGATCACTGATGATGACGTCAATTTAGTTAGTTCGAGTAGAAATATCATGCTACGCGTGCTTAAATCTTTTGATAAGAAACCAAGGAAATGTCAATGAAACATTTAGAAAAATAGAGTATATTTATGGTTCGAGTAGACGAATAAGCTTAACCTCAAAATAATTATTCATAATTATACATAGAATTCTGACCAACAAAATATTTAGTAACAACAAATGACGTACCAAACAAACTTGACAGTGCTTCGTATGTACATAACATTATCTTAACTATAATTTTAGACACAAAACTTATTACCCAATCGCCCGCCCTTCCTTGCAACTTGGACCAAACACCGGTACTGAGCAAAATCGTATTTCCCATACAAACGAGCCATTTGTTTAGTTACGCTCGTTTAGAAAATTGCATTCTACTTCAATTGCTGTTTGCATTTATTGCACGATTACGGAAACATGTTGAGATGAGTTGCCTGTTGATGTCGTAAGAGGAAACAGTCTTTTTAAGAAAGGGTTATTGGAAAGAATTCTTTTCTTTGAAAGCACAGTTCGTTGGGCCATCTAAATACACGACAAATTGTCGTTGCTTGAGCATGTCTGCATGAATAGAATAGAATGTTCATTTATTTGCTCAGAATCTAGGTATTTACAATACGGTGTTTACAATAATATTAAAGAATCCTTGTACATTCTACCATTCTGACATGCAAACATTGATGCAGGTCATCATCAAACATCATCATCTGCCTAGCCTTTTCCGACTATGTTGGGGTCGGCTTCCAGTCTAACCGATGCAGCTGTATCCCAGTATTTTACATGGAACGACTGCCTATCTGACCTACACAACCCAGTTAGTTCTGGGTAATACGATACATATCGGTAAGACTGGTTGTCAGACTTTTCGGGCCACTGACTATCTAACGATTGTCAAAGATCTACAAATGACAGCCGGGACCAACGGCTTAACGTGCTTTCCGAGGCACGGAGGAAACTCGGTATGTAATGGGCGGTAACTCATCCACAGGCCAACCTAGGTAAGCACGGCTTAACCTAAAGATCGATCCGAGCGGCTGTTATTATTTAGCCACGAGCTCCTCGA
The DNA here is from genome assembly GCA_905163415.1 of Noctua fimbriata. Taxonomy (NCBI): domain Eukaryota; kingdom Metazoa; phylum Arthropoda; class Insecta; order Lepidoptera; family Noctuidae; genus Noctua; species Noctua fimbriata. Next base: position 3,122,247 of record LR990922.1, read on the forward strand.
CGTCCATCATACAAAATGACAAAAAAATAAACAATAAACTATAAATTCAACAGGACGAAATACGTAAATAGCTTGTACGTCGTGACTGCGAGAAGCAGGTTACCACTCAGCATGATGCTGTGCTATGGGGGACCACAGCACAGCGCTGGTTTTCAGTGGACACCTGTAAAAAAACGTACGGAAGCCAAGACAGCATAAATATGTTTTACATCAATATGAAAATAAAATAAACAGTACCTGGGTCACAATATACAACAACTACATCTAGGAAATATAATAAACACTACAAAAAATATCTAAGTATGTGTGCAGGCTATGCAAAATAAACATAAATACAATATATTGAAGAAATGGCGTGTTTTTTGTCTCGCAAAGCACTCCATGTCCATGAAGTAGAGTATTAGGTACAATCAGGACAATTGATTGTTAATTAAATTGAAACACTTCGTCAATTTGTCATGTTATAGCCATCAGTGTCAAATAATGTCAATTTAGGTAAACAAACAATAACCCTGACTTAATTGATGTTGATTCAACATCCTCAGGCGTTGGGAACCTTACAATCAATCAAGCTTGCAATCAAGCCTAGGATTTTTATATAACTGCCAATTGTAAAGTGTAACCAAAATGACATGACTTCCTGTATGCTCATTATGATATTTATGGATGTTACCGGCCAAACCCGATTTCAGGCCATACCGATTTACTGGTTTATCAGGATATACAAACAAAACAAAGTGCGCGTGGTTGGTTACAGTTCTGTCTAACCTAACCCATTCAATCGGTGTGTCCTATAATTGTATTTTTATTCTGAGGCCTAGCCTGGTAACTTTGTGGACGGCGAGTTATAGGCTAGCTCGCCGTCCGGCCGTCTTATGACCACAGGCCGTGTCGACGGCGCGTTCTTGTTCCACGCGCGCCTCTAAGAGATGTCAGCAACCGTAGGGGTCCGCACGGGCCGATGCCTCTTTTGATGATCTGGTAACTTTGACCTAGGACAAACTAGTTTGGCCTGATATTGGTTTTGACCGTTAAGGCGCTACCTCGACTACTACCCACGTTAACATGGATATCTGTTACACGATGTTAGACGTTTGTGACAGAAATAAACAGAAAAAAACGTTACATAACAACATTATAATACACTCTTATCTCACAGCCCTCGAGGGAAAGTAGTAAATTCTAAACATTCCTGCGCAGCTTTTCCTTTGAATGTTCGGAATGACCAGTTCCACTGAACACTAACTGGAATGCGCAATTTGCTTACATTTACATTTAAATGGCTTAGGCGTGCCTTTTTTGCCGTTTAGTCGAGACAACAAATATATTAGTTAGGTAACATCCTTGTAACATCACATAGGATACAATATTATTGGCTTGCTTCGGACGAGGTGATTGAGAAATTGGGGGGAAGGTTAGGAGTGAGGGGTTTTGTGAATGGGCTGCAGCGTCTCCAGTTTATCCAAGAATTGTAATGCGTTTTAATATTATAAGTTTTCGTGGAGTTACTTAGCTTGTAATATGACGATGATAATGGCAGCTGAAGCAGCTGACCAATGCCTTATCAGTTCATGATCATTAAATATTTTCTACATGTAAATAATATATTTTTATAATACTAAGAAAAAGACGCGCTGCTCCGACTCCAAATAACAAACAAGGACAGGAAGATGATAATCAATATTAACAAAATAACAACACATTCTTGCTATTGATTTAAGTAACAGAGTTATTAAATAGTGGATAATAATATTTTGATTCTGTAAAAAACTCCACACGTGTAGTATTTATAATAACAGAATACGATAATGTCATACTGCTATAGAAACGAGACAAAATTCTGCAGAATTCAAAATAAACTTCACCATTTCACAGCATAACTAAAAATAAAAACATTCTATTCAAAACAAATCGAGTTCCGAATATTTTGATGAACTCGACTCAACGAATTCGTAAACGTTTCGCATTCCAGTTCGTATCCAATTAACAAAAATATGAAGTTGGCTATTTTTGTTGTTTCAGTTTCACGGGGCGTTAGCAAAATTCGTCAAAACTGGATACCATCTGAAAACATCAGCATCATGGATTCCGAGAGGTATGTTAATTTAACATTTTCTATTTTATTTGTTTTATGTTATAATTGGAGATTTTGTGGGTGGAACGTATATGATTTCAAATTATTATACAGGGTATTTATAGAAAGGTTTCTAAACATAAGACATGGTGAGTAAAAATAAACCAAAGATTTTTGGTCTAAAATAATAATCACCTGATTATTCGCCCTGCTTTAACAACCGTACTGAACCGTCCATTGCCGATAATTATAATCGTTTATTATACAAGATGTAAACGGATCCTTCACGAAGCCGTCAACCACGCATTCTGTACCATCAAACTAAGTAACTTTACGCAAAAATTATTGCTGGGAAACGACTTTTTTTGGGAGATACATCACATTTTACAGTAGTCTCAATGTAACGCAGTCAAAACATTGTGCTGATGGATGGATAATGGTCGTGGAGGTGTTTAAAGTAAAAGTCTTACATTAAAAACAACTATTTAAAAAAAGTTGGAACACAGATATGGTCTAGAATCTAGAACAAAAAAAAATATCGTAATGACGGGGAAAACATGTACCTTTCGGCTTGTTAAATCATTTATTATAGTACAAAAACTAACATTGCCAAAAAAATAAATTTGTGTAAGGGATAAAATAATGCCAAATAAATAAATTAGTCCGTGAGTCTATAAATAAATGAAAATAGTTCCTTTCAAACAAAGCGACACATCAATCACAGTCCTAATGTTTTATATGAAAACTTCAGCAATAAATAACTCCTAACAAATAAAATGTTTCACCGCCAAAACTAAGGGTCTACATTTATATCGGGGAACAGTTCTATCATCCCCACTCGTTACCTAAGTACCCTCGTCATGTGGGGAATGGTACGTACGAATGGTACAATTTATTGAGTGCTAACTCAGAACTTTTATTTCTAAGTCTATTTTATTTATTGTTTCTAATGGAGAGAGAATTTTCATGTAAAAAGGATTTTATGTACAGGGTGGAAGCGACACCGGGACACAAACGATTACCACGTATTCAGTATATCATTCTGCACCCCCATAGAATTTTTTTGTCGGTATTTAAAAAAAAAATGTATGGTACAGCAGGTTCTAATTGGAGGGGTGGGGAGAGGGAGTGATCAGAATGATGTTCTAAATACGTAGTAACGGTTAGTGCGTTGGTATGCACCGTGTATTATGTACTGTCAGACGAGATATTTGGTATAAGGATGTTCAGCCTATAACGTTCCCACTACTGGGGCACAGCCAACTTTTCTGAGCGAAAGCCGCACTGGACATCGCGGGTCCAGTCTGTTTGGTATATAACTATACAGGTAGCCATCATGCAACTACAGCTATTTTTAAAAACAATGTAGTAAGTGCTGTGCATTCAATTCTTTAACATCACCTCTAGAAAGTATGTCATAAACTTTAAAAGAATACTAGAATTTTGAATAAGTTTCCCTGTATACTAAATTGCTTGTTTGACTGTACTTTCTCTTAGGTACGTTAATACTATCTAATAAGCTAATACGCTAGTGCTCTCTCTTAGGCACGGTAAAGAAAATCCCAAATGTAATTATAATAAAAAGTAAGGCTTTTTATAATAATTACATTTGGGAGGTAATGTCCCTTGTCAGCGCAAAAATGCGACCTTTTTTTTGATACATTAGGGAAGAGCATTATTCATAATGCTTGCTCACAACATGTCGGCATTTCAGACTATAACTCGTCACGATTTTCTTAAACATAATTTACCAGTGAGTTAAGAATGAGGAAAACAGCGGAGAAATTCGAAAATGGCGACATTGAAAACATCACTTTGGTACGTGACCACAGATTATACAGGATGCCGTATGTCATTATTTCCCAGAATTTGATCCTTATTAGCGACACTATCGAATAGTATAATAATCCAGTGTGTATTTTTTTCCGAATTCAATGGGTTCCGATTCCTGGCTAGGAATATTGATTTTTCAAAAAATTAACGACGTGGTTTTCGTTTTCATCAAAATCGGGCTCGAGACTCCTTTGAGTATTTTTCGCTATTCCTCATAGTTTCGGATTTGACCACCCACGCCCACTTGAAAAATTCACCCTGTATATACCTGTGTACGTGACTGTGTGTTGGTCAGATACACAGGGTCGAGGCCCTAGCTTGAACACGGAAAGTAATCCTGACGAATAAACAAAAAATCACCTATCCTTTTAGCATTTTGGTTTGCGACAGGCTAGATGAATGAATAAAGTATTAAAATTACGACAATATGCAAACGAGTATTCAATTTTCAAATTGTTTGAATTTACGTTACGTTTAATTCGCACTATGTCTCAGGCCCACCGTTTATAATAAACATGCGGGCTCTATTTTGGTTTTGCGAGTAGAAATTATCCTAACGATTAAAATAGAATCTCCGAAAATAATAAAACTAAATATAAATACAATGCTTAAACGTTGTTTCCTCCTAAATACACAAAGTAATGTGCCTATTCAGGATATCATATCCCCGAGATTTAAATATAAAGAACATTGTAGTCTATTTTCTCAAGTTTACTGGCTGGAATTCCAGAACAAGAGAATTTCCTGTAATTTATTTTCATTGCTTCCTACCTATTTTGCTAACAGGAGATTGTCCCGACGTCCTTAACAAAAGCATGATCTTTTTATATTCAAAACAACAAACAAGATGGCGGATCCCGTTTTACAAAAAACAAAGACAGCCAGCCATCTCTTACAAAACTCAGGAAAATTATCTGAACCTAGCATTTAAAATGGAACGTACTATATAACATTTACAATTTGAGGGGTAACCTTAAGCTAGAAACCTCAGACTAAAATAAGCAAGAGCCTGTCTTAACACATTAGCTTCACGAAAATACGACAAAGAAAAATGATTGACCTGCTGTCAAAAACCCTTTTCGATTTTTAGTCGGAACATTAAAACATATCGTAGTCCAGCAGTCTGGCATAAAAAAAATCCAATTATGTGAAAAAAAACGAGAATTTAATAATAAATAGACGGCTCTGGGTGTTCACCGATCAATCGGAAATCATAGCCGGCCTAAACGTCGATGGTTCAATCTCATTGAGAAAAAATCGATAACAATCGATGTTGAAATTTAGATGTAATTCTCCATTATAGCACCAACAAATTATAAAGTTTTGGTCTCCTTTTCATATTTACTACTAGCTGTTGCTGAAATTATAATAAAAAATATTACTTTCGTTTTTGAATCGGATTTTGTTACCAATTCCAAGAGTTTTTTTGCACCGAAGCCTAGATCTTATTCTAAAATAAAAGTAGTCTAAGTTACTCCTTATAACATCAGCTATCTGCCAGTCCCGTCAAAATCGGTGCGGCTGTTTCGGAAGTTTGCCTAAACAAATAGACGGCCACGAAAATTGAAAAAAAAATGTGTTTTTGTTGTAAGTACCGTATAGATTTTCATATGCATGCAGTAAAAAGCTGTTATTTTGATATTACAAACAGACACTTCAATTTTAATTATTTTTATAGATATCGTATCTGCTTTCCGTTTTATCTCACCTCACCTTGACCTACAGGCCTTGGCAACTGGTGCAAGGTGTAATAATATGGCCTTATTAGATCTCCAAGGAGAACTGATTAAGTATGTACAGGATTAGGTGGAATAGAACAATGTAACGCGCCCTCTGGGATGAATGTTTTAGTAGCTGGGCTACCTGAAATTTCCTTTATTTTGGGAATGTTTTTCTCGGTTTACTGGTTACAACATTTTTCTTTATATCCTTGGTTTATTTTCTACACATTTTTCACAATTTGTTTTCCAAAATTTATCTTATTTTTAACTAAGACTTCATAATTGATGCTTAATTTAGTCACTTATTTCAGATAGAAAATAAAAAAAACAACTACAATTACATAAGAAATACCTGTACGCTCCACAAAGCCCCACAATGACATACAATTCCCTACATTTCTATTGTCAGACGAATTCGCCAGTTACATCGAATTACATGAATATCGTGTGCTCTACGTTTGCTATTTGCTAGAATAATTATAATATGAAACTACATTCTGCCCACGGCTTCACCGGCGTGGCCAGAAATTATCCCACGGCACGCCAAACCAAAAAAAGAACCCTATTTCCTAACTCATGTTATGGTCAGAATCCGGATACGGGTTCTGAATTCCATCCAAATTTATTCACCCGTTAAGACGTGAAAAGGTAACAGACACACAGACAGACAGACTCACTTATTTATAATACAAATAATTAAGCTTTCATGTAGGTGCGCGCATTCACTATAATTAATAATAATAATATAATAATATAATAATATAATAATATAATAATATAATATAATAATAATATTCCACAACTATCACACAACGCCGTCTAGTCTCAAGCTAAGCAGAGCTTGTGTTATGAGTACTAGACAACTGATAGTATAGTTTAGAAGTTTCAATCTCATGTCGAAATGAGTCTAGAATGCTCTAGTATTCATAGGTAAGCGCAACGTCGTATGAATAGTAGAGCGAAATGTTATGTTTTGAGAATATTATAACAGCGAACACAAAATGTAGGTATGTTGAAAGTTGTTTTATTTTTACGTTGGTGGAACAAACAAGCATTATATTCAGGAGAAGCAAAGTTTTAATACAATAATGGACATGGAATTTTAAAATACTTAGAATGTAAACATATAAACTAGGGCCGTCTTTAGCTCGTTGGGTCCACCTCGACGTTATCGTCAAAGTCACGGAAACACCTGGAAAAGGGACGCCCAGAACCGGGAAGTGCGGCAGCAAAAAAGAGCAGGAGCAGTGAGTTATTCCGGGCTGATATGATGATGATGATGATGAAACATAAGGACAACATTTTTACTTACGATAAACTAATATTTTTGCCCACTGGCTCCCGGTCTACAACAACCCGTATTACAAACATTGTACACACAAATAAATCTATTTGTCTTCGTTCCTGAATTCCCAACGGCTCACGTACAAATAAACCAATTGATTCACTATGTCTCATAGCTCGTATATCAAAGTAATTTATCACTGACATTCCTAGATTGCTACTGAATATTTTAGTGGACCACCAAGGGTAGAGCAACTTAGGTAATTGGCGAGACTTTAGTCAGAAACTTACGCTGACGAAGCCTAAAAAATGTCATGAATACTGGAACAAATAATTAGGAATGCCCTAACTTTTTGAGTTCATGAATTTGAGTCGAAATTCTGTATAATTCAGGGGAAGTTTTCAAATGAATTTTTGTTCGTTTTTGTTGAATGTTTTTCCATGTGTGAAGAACGTTTAGCGTTTGAATTTTTGATTAAATTCAACTAGAAAGCTTTTAATAAAAATACCCTCACAAAAAGTTAGCTTTAATTTGACTTAAATAAATTCTGTTCCAAATTCATGACATTACTTTTAGTTAAAAGATATTTTTGTCGGATGGGACTTTGTACCGTCGTTGTTGTAAATGTTTCTGAATTTTCCTCTGTTTCGTTTTCTAAAAAAATTTTGGTGTGTTGGGAAAGCTGTACGTTCTAGTAGCCTGGTTTAAGTCCTCAGATAAGGCTAAGGATGCTTGAACTGATAGTACTTTCAAACAGAATGAGTATGAAAATATGTATGAGTCTAGTAAAGCTTTAGTAATTTTTATACAATCGGGCAAATAACGCTTTTTAAATCTGTCTATATTAACACAGAATATAATTTTATTCTCTCTGCATCATAACCAACACTTGAATAAATCATAACCCTTATTTTGCTTTGCAAACTCCAGAAATAACAACAACAACTAACATAACATAACATCATAAAACTAATCTTAAATAACCCATTGTTATGTCAACAGCTTACAATAAATATACACCGGTCCAACGATTTGTCATCTCGGTCAGGGCCGCCATTTTTTTCGCTTTTTCGCGGCAAAAAAGATTGTATACGGAGGTCGAGTTGACTGCAAACATTGAAGAAAACCAATCTAGCGGTGACAATGTGAGAATAAACTTTGACACAGTAAGTTATTTTTGGATAGTTTAGTTATTATTTTAGTTATTTATCACTGTGGTTGAAGTTGTGATATATCGAAGTTGTTAGTTGGACACCGACTATGACAGTTCGCTTATTAGTTTCAGGCCTCATATATGTGCCATCCAAACTAAAAATATTGCTTTATTTTATTTTCAGGTTAAACAAAAGATCGTATAAAAAATATAAGATTTCGGTTTTTGCCATTTGGCTACGGCATCCTAAAAATTAAACGAATATCAATGAAATTCTTTACTTTCGCCAAATCATTGGTTGTTTTCTAAAATTCAATTAAGACATAAAGAAAAACAGCGATTTCTTGATTTCCGTTAACCTTTCTACGGATTTTTATCTGACATCGAGCAAAGATTTAACAACTGTAGAGATACTTATTAAAGAAATTAATTGGTATACTTGAAGCCACCCACGGCGTTGATAACCGTCGCTTCATTGTAACGTTTAATGAATGCCACAAATCTACCCGTATTTCCCCAATTGATTTTAAATCGCTTTGGGACTACATTTAGAAGCAATAAAAGCATTAAAACGCCTTTGATTCGTTTATACACGAGTTACTGAAATGTTTCAGCGGATTCAGCATTTTTATTTCATTTTGAAATGTTATGCGGACTTCTACCCACTACATTTACATGTTTTTTTTTTCTGTTTTAAAAAGCTATGAAGTATTTAAAGTCTGCGATGAATTATTATTATTATTTATCACTTATTCTCTCTTCACAAAGCTGACTAATAATATATGTTAATGTGTATAAAAAAATCTCAGCTGTATTCAATCTATGTGAGAGACTGGTGCCTGATGTAGGTTTCGGAGAAAAACCTGTGTTACAGGTCACCAGGCCCCTTCCAGGCTAGAATTAGCTTTTACACAGATTCCGTGTGCGAGAAGAAGTTAAACAATATGCATTACAAAATTAAAAGCACAGTAGAAGGTGAACAATACGAATAACAAAAACAAAAACATAAGAATGACATATGAATATGATTGTTATGTAACGTTGGAGAAAATATATATAATTAATCCTTATTCACCAACTTGAAGAATAGAGGAAAGCCTTGCTTAAAGATTTCCCGGTTCCATTATTGTCCTGTGTGGTGGATGATGGTCGACCCCCTCGCTAGTAGTATGATTAAGGCTTCTAGAACGGTCCTGCATGTTGGAGTGGCTGAGCATTGGGGAAATTACCGGCTAATTATGGTTAACCAAATTACCAAAGAGACTGATTTCCCTAAGGTTAGTCATCTGTCTGTCCGTTTTCCACTACGTTGAATATACTATCCTATCCCCTTGAACTTACAAGTAACTTTATTTTAAAACCGGCAGCCATTACGGAGATAGTACGCCTTATCTACCTAAAGCTGAGAATTTCCCTGAGGACCTAAATCTTATTAGGTGCACGATTTAAGGTAGACAGTTCTATTAAGGGTCTTTATGCCGCAGAGGAAATAGTATCAAGATAGGTAATTGCATGTCACGTCTCGAGAATGGCTGGGCAGTATTTGATTGGAATAAGATTAAAGTGGGATAGGTATAAAGTATCAGAGGAACTTTTGGCTAAATAATAATAGTCGCTCGGGTCGATCTTCAGGTTAAGCCGCGCTTGCCTAGGTTGGTCCGTGGATGGGTGATCACTCATTAAATACGGAGTTTCCTCCGTGCCTTCGAAAGCTCGTTAAGCCGTTGGTCCCGGCTGTCAATGATCTGTAATAGTCGTTAATTAGTAGTCAGTGGCCCGAAAGTCTGAAGTCTTACCAAGGGGCATCCTATTATCCAGTACTAACTGAGTTGTGGAGGTCAGATAGGCAGGCGCTCCATGTAAAACACTTGTATTCAGCTCCATCCGGTTCGACTGTAAGCAGACCCCAACATCATCTCCCTCTGCCTCTTCCTCCCCTGCTTGTCTATATGCAATGGATATTATCAATCAATCAATCAATCATTTTATTATCAGGCAACTGAGGCCCATAGATAAAAATACACAAAATAATCTTATAAAATAATAAACTAATACATATAAAAAAAAACCTTATTTAACTAAAACTAGACACGAATCGTTGACGGCGTCGTGTTCTGCTGCGTGGTGTCGCGTAACCGTCCTCGGAATCGTCGGTATACGACACCTTTCGGCCAAAAGTCCTCTTTCAAGAAGGTCTGCAGATGGTGTGTTGGAGCTCGAACCACGAACGACTTGAAGTTGATGTTGTGGCGCGATTCCAACCTTACGACCCTCAGAGTCCAGTTGGTCTTCACTCTTAAATACTCCACGACTTCCTCAACCTTCGTGGAGTAATGCAGGCGCGAAATGTACAGCTGCGTCGTAGGCACAGCAGGACGCAGCAGCATGTTGGGTCCACTCGGTGAGGTACCGCATTGGTTACGATTAGAATGGATCTCCACCACATCACACCACTGGTGGTGTGATGGAGATTAGATTGGATTATGCTCTGCTGTACATCCATTGTAGAATAGACAGACACCGTAGATGTTAAGTTTGCCAAAGATTTACCGACTGTAATTTTAGTCTCGTTTCGTTCGTTGAATTCCGATAATGAAATTATGTGACAGCATTTGCTCTTAAATATCGAAGAAAATGGCCGGTCTTAGATAATAATCCAACCGGGCTCCTTAATAGGTTATATCAATTTAAATTTCAAGAATCAATTCAATTTATAGGTCAACAGCTAGCTTTGATTTGAAAGGTATTTCAAACCATATTTCAATAGAGACAGTTCTTAGTAGCTGGCTGGCTAGCCTTGAACTTATAGATCTTGACCGCTATGCTATCTACAAGAGTTTGCCGCAGGCAAAGTTGGTATAACCTTGAATTTTGACAGTAACTAAATATAAGATATTAATGCCCGATTCATTAACAATAGATGACAGTTTAATAGTTGTCTACAATTCCGACACTGCTATAATATTTAGACATTGAACTAGGCGATGAAAACACTGCGTTAATTTTATGAAAAAAAAAATTGGTATCATGTGAAATCACGCAGTTCACATTATTTTACAGTGCCAGTATTAATTCTGTACGAGTTCTTTTTCTGCGTAATTTGATTGGCCTTTTGGCTCAACAATGATAGCAGATATGAATGGAAACGTATTTTTTCAAATTTTCTATTTCGAAAAATGTTCCTGCGCGGTTGTTTTTGTAGCTTTTGAACTATGTTTTATTCATAAAACCGGTATTAGCATAGGCTAACCCGCGCGACAGAATTACCATTACCCGATGTTTTATTCCTTTCTTTGCCTTTCACACGAAAAATGTTTTACTTTTAATATTTAATCGGAATATAAAAGGGATAATGGGACGGGATTACGAATGATGGATTATTGCATAATGGGCAGCAGATTTTGCTACAGTCCACATAAAAAAAAAAAAAAAAAACAAAATTAACCAGGACCAAACATTTTGTACATTTTATGTACCCACCAAACTGCGTAACAGTTTGTCGGTGGGATTAAATTTGATATGATATGACCGTTTTAGCTATAAGTAACTAGTTCGCCATGCCTCGTTGGTCTAGTAGACGTAAACGCTAGAGAGGTCATGAGTTCGATTCCCAAGTCGATCAAAGTGTTATAGGGTTTTTCCGCTTGGGTAAAGGCCCGCGTTGATAGTATAGGACTTTAAGCATAACTAGCGAAATGTTGCATAAGTATCACTGTGTCTAACTCTTCTGAGATAACAGGCGTTAACTTATGCTAAATACATTATTAATACCATCATAAAAAAATATCATTTTTGTTTATTTCGACTCTAATACTCTTTTTATATCACCATTTAAACATTAGGCATTAAGTCCGCATATGTACCACTTCTGTACATAAAGTTAAAAAAACACTCGATATAAAAATAACCAAGCTTATGTTACCGCTCCATATCCCCAATAAACGCAAGAAAAGTTAATAACTTGTATTGCGCAAGCGCACTTGTAATACAATGATAATCACTTTCGCTGAGCGTATTGACATGCGCGTGAGTGCTACCGGCTAACGCACTGCTGCGGTGACCACGAGTGTTTTAAATTTTGGGATAGTCTTGGTACTGGGTCTTGTTGATTATTTTTTATCAGCAGAAATTTGATATGGTCCCTGCACACTTTTTAACATGCATGCATTTAACCTACCATGCGGTCCCCGTGCAGTCTCGTGAATGTAACATGTTTTCGAATTTTTAACATACAGTATAAGAAATACCTCTAATTCAGGAGGAAGAGGCCAGATAGGCAGTCGGTCTATGTAAAATAGTGGTATTCAGCTGCATCCGGTACGACTGGAAGCCGACCCCAACACAGTTGGGAAAAGACTACGCATATGATGATACGAAAGACTGCTAATTCGACACTTATCTTAAATATATTTTTATACGTTTTACCATTTTATAGTAAGTACCTATTTGTAAGAAATTATTTACTCAAGACTACCACTTTTACTGTGTTCTCAGTATTAACTTTAAATCGACAGCAATATTATCTTAACGAAAGATGTGGAAAACACTTAATAAAACAAAAACAATATGTAAATCCAATGAAAAGCATATTTACGCGTGTTCCGAAATAAATTAAATAAACAAATGGAAGCTAATGTGTTTTTTATGTTTTTCCTTTATATCCGAAAAGAGTTATGAAAAGGGAAATACGATGCTCGTGGTGTGTCATCCTTGAGGCTCTTTGATACGTAAATACGTTAACAAACAGTACTATCTACCATAACGAAATAACAATTTATGACACGGTTGACCTAAATAAATGAGTCCCTTTGTGTATTTCTCTTATTTTATATTACATTGTCATTTATATGTTAACTCCAACAATCGATTAGTTTAATGTTATGTAGCCCATACAACAGAAAGAAAGAATAAATATTTATTGACAAAAAAATAAAATAAACAATGACAACATAACTTAAAAAAAAAGTGTTAACACGTTGTTTTTATTATGGTTCTATTTATATTCTACAATCTTGTTTTAAACCCACACAGAGGAGCCATGTAGCTAGCAACAAGTAAAATCTACATTTGACTATTTTATTGAGACCGTATCCTTGAATCTCCAAACGCATGGTGCCCCTACTCGTATGACGCAACGCAAAACATCGGCGCCGGCGCACGGGCCCGACAAACAGTGGCATGCGGCTGTCACATTGTTATTAGTTGTGTTCGTGTTACGACACCGACTGGCTACTGTAGCGCGTGTGTTTATGGGACCAGCACAGGTTGTTGAGTTGTTGGGCGCAAACAGTTAACATTCTGAGGGTCCTAGTTAAGCTGGCAGACACGTATCTGCAATCGTGATATATTCCGATCACGGCGAGGGGGTAAAAATAATAGCCACTGGCATCGGGAACAAGGTGCCGAGTTACCGATGGTCAGGGCTCTTGAGAGAGGAACCTCCTAACAATAAGCTCTGTTTCCAGAAGTACTGCTTACTGAATCAAGCCCTTGATCCAGCTGCCAAGCGAGAGCCTCCTCACATGTTGGCCGAGGCTATTGGCAATCATTCAAAACAGCGTGAGAAAATATCCTAGAAACAAAAAAAATAAAAAAAGATATGTGACATCCACCACCAACCCGCGCTGGGCCCATGGGATGATATCCATGTATTACAGCCTCGGTACTTTCTCTCACAGAGAGGAGGCCTGTGTCCCAGCAGTGGGAACATTATAGGCGAAATGTTCTGCTGTTTATGCGATGACGGAACAGATCCATGTCCGTGTTGTCTATCTAATGTCATAATAGACGACACGAATATACACAGAACGGTGGCAAAAATAAAGTTACGTTAGGTCGGTATCAAATTGATTTGGGAGGAAAAACTACAAAAGAGAAGCGAACTTTCCTCGTACGTGCTCATACTCCGTAATGGATAAAGAAACTCTGATCATAATAAGGAAAAGAAGAACGATAACATATCATGTACTTTAACTTTTCCGGTTGTGACAACTCAGGAGCAATATTTTCTGGCGATTCAGTAAATCAAGACCATTTTATTGTTCAAAAAGCGAAGTGAAACTTTGGCTCTTGAAACTTTTTGATATATTACTTGCTAGCGTTTTTCCCGCTACTTCGACTGTGTGGTTTAGGACTTTTTCCGTACAAAGTTTTATCTCTTTTTTGGTGACTATTTTAAAAACAAAAGAGTGGCTGTGTTCTTCCTTAGGGTTCAAGGTTTCTCTTAAAAGAAGGAAATGTCTATTTTCTTTTGTCTCTTTCAGACTAAAAGCGATTTTCATGAATGAAACGCGCATCAGCTCATCTGAACTGTGTTCAGGACCTGGGAGTGTGAATATTCCAAAACAATGATTATATAGACAGCTCTTGAACATAGTTTAAATGTGATTTACGTGTTGTACGTGTTTTAAATGTGCCGTGAAATTCGCCCTAAGTTCTATTTATATTTATCTGTAAATCGGATCAGCGGTAAGTGGCCTGAAATTCTGACGACCAGTCTTACCAAGGGTTATCGTATTACCCAGTACTAACTGGATTGCGGAGATCAGGTAGGCAGTCGCTCCATGTAAATACTGGATAATATTATAATATTCAACTGCATCCGGTGAAGGCTAGGCAGATGATGATCTAAACGGCCAGACAGGTACAGATTCTTTGATCATAAATGAAGAATATTATTTACAAACAGCTTGGGTTCCCCCCTCTTAGTTTCTAACAACTTTTTCTAACTGAGATTGCGCCGGGTTAGCTAGCTCCTGGGTATAAGTTACGCAATAAATGGGAAAAGCTTACCGTACCTTATTAAATTGCTTTGCTCTGAAAAATTCTGTGTACTTAGTATTTTTCTTCTTACTTCTTCTTGTTGGCGACCTTGATAATCTTGCTGAGTACATGTGGACAAAATAGGAGCAGAAATGATTTACGACTACGCCCTGCAAAGGACCCTTGTACAAACGATCTTGGGGTCTTTCTTGGACAAATTACAGCAACGGATACCTGTTGATTTCTATACCTATACAAGGGGAAGGGACACCGAGGTACAGTCACGGGCACCAACAAGTATACACTTTCCTAAATTTAAAACCAATTTTCGCGAGAAATAAGGACTGTAACTTTGAGATAGGATCTTTTTCATAAAAATATGAGTTCCAGTATACTATTATTTATACTAGAAACGGGATATTTACCATGTTCACTGTTTTCTTTGAGTTCCCGATATTTGGGCGCTGTTGCAAGCACCATGATCACGGATACTGAAGTTATTGCGGGTGGGTGTTTATGAGCAGACAAATCGATCTACCCTCTTTCTTGTTCGTTTTTTGCACTCAGTACCGCTACCACTGTCACTCGCAACTCGATTCTGTTCCCGACTCGCGACACTCACTGTGTCCGCTCGCGAACTTTTTCTGCACTTTTCCGCATTTTACACAGCTGGACCACTGGATTCCAGGCTTTCGACAGTTGAAACTCGGTTGAAACAGCTCCGAAATATCGGGAACTCAAAGAAAACAGTAAACATGGTAAATATCCCGTTTCTAGTGTAAATAACAATGTTAGTGACCATGATAGTTTAAAATCTTATATCCAGTATACTATGTTCGTAACAAAATGTAATTTTAATCAGAACAGTAGGAGAAAAACACTTTTAAACGTTGTTAAGTATTTACATATTGTTGCTCGTGACTGTACAAAAGATTACCACGTATTCAGTACACCAGTCTGTGGAATACGTGGTTACCGTTTGTGCGTCGGTGTCCCCACCCTTTATACAACTACAAACCCCAATGTAGCGTACATATTCACAAACGATGTTTTTACCCAAGATATTTTTTTTACGTTGGTACGTCGGTTGCGTCTTGACAGTTAGCCACGTGGTACCTGTGAATGTATTACTGAGTATTTCGTGTTATTCTCTCAATTGCTTCTTTCCGGATTTCCCTATTTTTGTACCATTCAATTGTTGCCCTGGAAACGTTTAGTTCACAACAATGTGACCTGCTGTTTCCCCTTCGTTTTCCGCGTAGTGACAGCATACAAAGTGACATTAGTACATATTCATACCATTCAGACGCGTGCGACCTTCACTGTGACCTTGGGTATAAATCTGCCAAGGTTAACACCTGAGTTCTTTGTTATAATTACGCGTAGGTAGGGTTAGAAGGAGTAGTCCTAACAAATACGAAAATATTCGCCCAAGGCTCTCTGGTGCTGGTGATTTCTTAAATCCCCAGAGGATTTGGGTGGATGCTGGGTCTGGATATTTGGTTCCTGGTGGTGGTTCGGTGGCCCGACCGAAAGTCCACTCCAATCCACCAGCCAAAGCACCATCATCCATTTCAAACAGTAGGCATCTGTTTAAATAACAATAGTAACTTTGTAACCTTGACTTAGCTAAATCATAACAGCCGCTCAGGTCGATCTTAAGGTAAGCCGCGCTTGCCTAGGTTGGTTTGTGGATGGGTGACCCCCCATTGCATACCGAGTTTCCTCCGTGCCTTGGAAAGCACGTTAAGCCATTTTTCCCGGCTGTCATATGTAGATCTTTTATCAGTCATTATAGGTAGTCAGTGGCCCGAAACTCTGACCACCAGTCTTATCAAAGGGTATCGTATTACTCGGTACTAACTGGGTTGTGGAGGTCAGATAAGCAGTCGCTCCATGTAAAATACTGGTTTTCAGCTGCATTCAGTTAGGCTGGATGCCGACCCCAACTGAATTGGGAAAAAGCTAGGCAGATGATGACTCAGTTAATTGGCCTAAAGGTCTAGACAAGTGGCAATCACTTTCAAAGCGTTTTATAGCTGTTAATTGTCAAAAGGCATGTCACTTAATCTAGGCCTTCTCATAATTCTTCAAAATTTCTTTTTTTCAATTTGTTAACACAGGTGTGTATCAATTTGACCTTCTGTTAAAAAAGTCCCTGTGGTCGAGTGACGTGGTAGCAACGGTTACGATTTCAATCTTATTATAATGAATTCGGGCCTTTCTCGTATTTCACTTTATTTATTTAGTAAGGGTTAGGTAAATTTCATTTTCTTTTTTTACAATTCTATTCATTAAGCTGCTCATATTATTTCAAATTGTCATCCAATCCATTACACATTACTTGAAACAACCAAAATCTAGTCAAAGCTTAATATTATCATTTTTAAGTGCTACAAGGATCTTCTGCCCCCGTAGCATGACCACCGTAGACAAGGATTTCTTTGACGGAAGAATCGACAAAATGACAGATAGTGTCGACACAATGACAGATTTCTTTGCACTATCTGTCATTTTGTCGATTCTTCCGTCAAAGAAATCCTTGTCTACGGTGGTCATGCTACGGGGGTTGGTGGTCGAATGACGTTGTCATTTGACAAGCGCTCTTATAGTATAGAATAAAAGTGTATTGACTGGCTCGTTGGTCTAGTGGTCGCAAGCGCGACTTCTGAGCATCAGGTTCTGAATTCGATTCCCCGGTCGGGCAAATGGTTATTGGGTTTTGCCATCAGGAATTTCTCAGTAACAGCCACGGAGTCTAGGTTTGTGTCCGGTTAATGGCAATAGGCTTCCCCCTATTGCATGGGACTTAAACATAACTGGCGAAATCTGGGTGTACTATTAGGTACGCCTCTACCTAACCTTTCGGGGATTACAGGCGTGATGTTATGAAAACACAAGATGTTGGTGTTAGTTCAGATTTAGCTAAAATACCCTCACAGCCACAGCCTACTTTTAAAAACAGATAAAAACTCAATCCTCTTGATGGATGGCCTAAAATAAATGTAAAACTGGCCGTATTCATCAGTCAAGAGGCGTTTTATTTTGAAGACGCTTTTCATTAATTAAATACCTTGGTAAGAATGTTTTTAAACCCACCATTGTGCTGATAGAGATTTATCTTGGCTGACTTGAATGCTGGGCAGTGGGTCAGGGCTAGGTGTCACATGCTGAAGGCTAATTAGCTAGACGATTAGATTTATCTGTGTTGACATCACAATTATTAATAGATTTGTGTTGCTTTTTTCAAGCTTTTATTTAACTTTCAATGTTTCTACGAATTTGTTTGTGA
Source organism: Noctua fimbriata (assembly GCA_905163415.1). Lineage (NCBI taxonomy): Eukaryota > Metazoa > Arthropoda > Insecta > Lepidoptera > Noctuidae > Noctua > Noctua fimbriata. The sequence continues at coordinate 3,140,367 of LR990922.1, forward strand.
ACTGAATTTTATAACAGTTATCCCTAACCGATTGAGCTGAAATTTTGCAAACACGTTTACTATCTACGATAATGCATGGTTAGCTAAGTGACGTCATTCTAAATTCAATATGGCGGACCACCAAAGATGGCGGACTTGATATTTTAAATGCACCCCCATGTTATGGGTATCAATTAAAAGGGAAAGCTAATGATTTTTTACTGTAAGCTTGTCCAATCAAAAATTCCTGGTACTATGGGTAGTATTGTTTATGTAACAACGCACTCGGACATTTAGTATTTTTTATGTTTAGAGACTTGGGGATAATTGGTGATCAGCTCAACCGAAATGAAACATTCTATTAAATGACAGCTTCACCTATATAGGCACCTATCTACGTAAGTCAAAAAATATCCGGCGCCTTATTTACAATTATTTGTTTATCTTGTACCAAGATATCTAGCACCTATCAGGGCTCCGTTGTGGATTGCCTTATCCTATTTAAAGAAATAACTTTTAAATTAGTACTTTTCCGATAAAGAAACCGTGCTTACCTTTATTGTCGCTCATCATCATACGCACGACTTCAAATGGTTAGTAGTAACGACCAGATTCCTCTATCGGGACATTTGGGACGATACCAGGTCGATTCGGGACCAATGTCTGCGGGACGTAATGGCATGACATTTGTTCCGGTACGACATCTGGGGGCTTAGACAAAGTAAAAATTTAAAAACGATAACGAAGTTAGAAAAGACTAAAATGTATGGAATTGACATAAGCCGCGTTAAGTCACGTGGTCAATCGACATCGTTATCGCAAGTTGGTAGACAAGGTTATAAATTCGTAAAGAAACCATAAATTAACGAATAGCTATCGTGTTTATACTCGCGACACGGCTGATGTGAGTGCGGCTGATATTTGTGTAAATACTACATTGAAGGCTGTACGACACATAATAATAACATCACGACTGCAATCCCCGGAGGGTTGGTTGAATTGAGGTGACTGTAGTACTAAATCCACACCAATCATTTCTTGTATGCATGAGTACCTAACTCTGTCAGTCTACTACCATTTAACGGCTTGGAAATCTAGTACACCATGACCTTGGTTAAGATAATAGGATTCTTTTATGTTGCCTTGGGATTAATACCCCGGGCGAAACCGAGCGCCAAAGTTACATACGATTGCTCATGATGACATAGAGTGCCAATATGGACTCACGTAGATAGGGTGACTAGAATAGGCATAGATTTGCCACGGACGAAGTTTAGCGAAGTCCATCATCATCTGCCTAGCCTTTTCCCAACTATGTTAGGGTCGGCTTCCAGTCTAACCGGATGCAGCTGAATACCCGTATTTTACATGGAGTGAATGACTATCTGACCTCCACATTCCATTTAGTACTAAGTAATACGATACCCCTTGGTAAGACTGTTTGTCAGACTTATTGAGCCACTAACTACCTGTAACGACTGTCAAAGACCTACAAATGACAGCCAGGACCAACAGCTTAACCTGCTTTCCGAGGTACGGACGATACTCGGTGTGTAATGGGTGGTCACCCATCCACAGACCAACCTAGGCAAGCACGGCTTAACCTAAAAATCGATCCTCGCGGCTGTTATTATTTAGCCACAAGGTGCTCCCTTCTAGCGAAGTCCAATATTTATCAATGTTATTTACTACAGATGGGCTTAACGATGAACATCTTACTATAAATCCATAAAAGGCTACCTCTCTTTGATTCAATAACTATTACAGGACCGTAATCCCGTCCATTATAAACACCCACGATTTTCTTCTAGTTTTATTCTTAGCCAGACCCAAACGAACTCTTTGAATAAAGATCAAAGTGCAGTTTCCATTAGTCTTATAAAATAACAATAGCGACGGCAGTTATCCGTTTTCGAGGTCACGCCCGTGATCTTACAGCCGTTAAAACAGCGAAAGGATGAAAGGCAACCGTTTGGCCGGGTTACCGCTGACAGACGGCTTCGATGTGTAAGCGCTGTAAGCCGCATCACCTGTTGGACATGAATGAATAATAAGCAGGTAGACATTGATAAATGGAGTACCTACGGATGTTTCAGTAATGTTTTGATCTAGCTGTTTGCGCAAAATATCACTTGTTTTTTTATGATTTATTTCTTGTTTTTCGTGTTACATACAAACAGTTCTGAGGAGGCTATTTATTAGTTACTTGACTAATAGATTGATATGTTGTCTGATTGAGATCTTTGCGCCGAAAATATGTTTGTATTCAAGCCTTCAACAAATGCCAACAAATACCAGCCTTCCTAACACAGACGTAACAATATAACTTTCCTCGGTAAGACGAAAGGAATCTTTAAATAAATACTTCTTAGGGACCAACCACACTTATTCAGGTTTCCGCATCTATTCAGATGGGTACGCATCTCCATACAAAAACGTTGTTTTCTATGGACAAAAGCTGAACAGAGCTGAATAAGTGTAGTTAGTCCCTTAGCGCTCACTGGTACACAGTTGTATACTACTCATCCATCTTCTTGATGACTCTGTTGTCTTACTAGTTGAGACAGCATGCCTGAAAGTGTTGGAGTACTTGTATCGAATCAGTGTTGCGTAAAGTATCATGGGAAAGAATGTGTCACCATGTTTCTTCCAGTGGGAGTCTTGGGACTAATGGTTTTACGGTAGCCTATTAGGACGTTCTTGAGTAAGCATTGTTTTTTAGGGTACCTTAGTCCGCAGAAACGGAATCTTTATAGGATCACTTTGTTGTCCTCTAGGTGCTATAGGGTATTTCCCGTTGACCAAGAATCATGAAATTTGGCAAACAGCAATGTCTTATAAAACATGTAAAGGAATGTTTCGTATACCAGAAATGGTTAATATGAGGATCCTTACTGTTATATTATGTAATGTAACATTTATGTACCGTCTATCTACCCATATTAAGCGAATAAATTATTTGATTTGATTTGAAAAAATCTGAAAACCGTAAATATGTAAGTTTAATAACAAAATATCTACAAGTTTCTAAGGAAACCTCGGTGCGCGGGTCCAATTCGCACTTAATGGTTTTTTTTATAAACAGATTTAGGCAATAAATACTTACTTTGTATTTCTTTGCCAATATTGTAGAAACAATGACATCATTCAGACCACAGAAATTCCGAAGCAAATGCGTTTGCAAAAGCAAGTAAACGTGAGCGTCGTTACCAGAGACAAGTGGTGTACCTCCTCGGCATACATAATTCAGAGAAAGCCTCCCATCTGTGCGCTGTGGTGCGCCTTGAATCCTACTCAGCCATATTTATCGGTTGGCACACTTTTTATATGTAGGCATCTTAAGTGGCTTTTGTAAATCTTGTGTGTGTTTTGAGTTTAGCGTCGATTTTCTGGCAGAGGCAGTTCTTGGAGTGATTTTAATGAATAGGCTTTATGTAGTGGTTATTCCTGAACCAGTGTCATCATCATCATCAGCCTAGCCTTTCCCCAAGTATGTTGGGGTCGGCTTCCAGTGTAACCGCATGCAGCTGAATACTAGTATTTTACTTGGCGCGACTGCCTATCTGACCTCCACACACACCCAGTTGGTACTGGATAACCCCTACCGGTATATGTATATGTACTTCAGAATTAGCATAAATTCTCGACGTTTAAGTTTGGCATAACCATAATCCGCTTCTTTAAGTAAGGGATGAGGGATTTGTAGGATATTTATAGCCATTGAACTGGAAACAAAGGAGTGTATCTTGGGTTTATCCTATGCGAAAGTGAGTGAGTATGTTGTGCACGTATCAGGGTCTAACTACTGAACCGATTTTGACGACGATGCTGCTGGTGCATTTGTCAATTTGCAAGTGGCTGATATTGTTGAAATAGTTCTTAGAGGAAGACCAAATGCCAGATGCGATGGATGGACTGTGTAAAGGATGATGTGGCTAGAAAGGAGGTGACAGCTGAGATGACGACTAATAGAGAAGTATGAAAGAAGAAGACATGCTGCGCCGACCTCTAATAAATTGGGATAAGGGCCGGAGAATGATGAATTAATGAGTTCTAGATTCTTCTATCACTATCTACGAAATCTATTAAGGCTACAATCTCAGCCCATACAAATATCCGTGCAAAAATTACATAACACAGCAATTTCCTTGACAAGAAAAATAATAAACTCACTTTTCCACACATGTAACTTCCTAATATTGCGAAATGGAAAGATTAATCTTCTGAAGATCTTTTAACTCGTATTTTATTGTATTAATGGCTGGATAAAATATATCTTGGCTATATCTGAGATGTATGTAATTAGATTTCTTGATGTATTAGGCTTGTGATGATATTGCAAGAATATAATAAATGGAAGTGATATTGTGAGGGCCATCCATTACAGAATAGATATTGTGTTATAACTGGTGCGGTATTAATACTAATGCGAAATAGAGGGTCTTTAAGTAAGTGAAGTGTTTATAAATAATCGGTATGCTAAGAAGAATAAATAATTGAATAAACGAATAATTCTGTCCTGATGTAAATTGTAAAAGGTGATGGGTAACCTTTCAAACCTCCACCAGACATTGCTTTTGTTCGAATGTCATTGGGTCTATTTTTATTAACCCCCGACGCAAAAAAAGGGGTGTTGTAAGTTTGACCGCTGTGTCTGTGGCACCGCGCACTGTAGCTCTTTTTCAGATTTTTTGTTTTACATGTGCTGTATGTAAGACATTGCTTCTTGCCACATGATTCTAGGTTAACGAGAAGTACCCTATAGTTTTTGATTCCCTTGTGAAATCGCAAAATATGTGAAAATGTGCGACTTAAACCGTCATATCTTTTGATCGCGTTGACTTATAAGTTTCATTTTTTCACAGCTGAAAGAGACTATAGATCCAATTATTTGATATAAATTTTAAATCAATTTGATACCTTTACGCGTTCTTGAGATAGGGGGTCTCGACACACAACAGACAGGCGGACAACAAAGTGATCGTATAAGGGTTCCTTTTTAGTTTGAGGTATGGAACCCGAAAAAGAAAACCACGGACCATTACCACAAAATAAACAAAAGTTTCTTCGTCTTCTCATCCTAATTCATCACAATTTTCCTTGGCAGTTACTAACAGTGTTCGTCTGTAACATTAATCTTTAACCTCCAAAACTTCGGAGATCCCTCGATCCCGATCGTGGAGTTTCCAATCTTCAATTAGTATCTTATTGAGCCGAAAGTTTATCCGTCGCTTTTCTGACAGGGATCATGACTAAGTTCGAAACTATGTGGCGAGAAGCTTTTGCCCGTTGCTTCGTTCGTCCAGGTCGGAAATTATGTCACAGGAACCAATTTCCAAACAAGGAGCTCGAGGCTAAATAATAACAGCCGCTCGGGTCGATCTTCAGGTTAAGCCTTCTTGACTAGCTTGGTCCGAGGATGTGTGACCACCTATTTCACACCGAGTTTCCGCTAAGCCGTCGTTCTCGGCTCTCATTTGTAGATCATTAACAGTCGTTTCAAGAAATCAGTGGCCCGAAACTCTTACAACCAGTCTTACCATGGGGTAGCGTATTACCCAGTACTAACTGGGTTGTGGAGGTCAGATAGGTAGTCACTCCATCTACAATACTGGTATTCAGCTGCATCCGGTTAAACTGCTAGCCGACCCTGTCATAGTTGGGAAAAGACTAGGCAGATGATGAACCAATGTCCAAACCCAGGTCGTGGTGTATCCAGGTCATGGTCCTTCTTTTATAGGTACTAAGGCATTCACGCGTTGGCAATAGACAGACTGACAGACAGAAAGATAAACAGAGTTTCTTTCGCATTTGTATTATTAGTATGGATATTGACGGTGGATAAATACTAAGTAGTTTAGCAGAGCGGGAAGGCGATCTAAGAAGATGCGCATAAGCAACAAACTTAGGTTTGTTTGTTTGAACCCTTTTCAACAACAGAGATAGATTATCATTCATCATCATCATTTCAGCCGAAAGACGTCCACTGCTGGACATAGGCCTCCCCCAAGTGTCGCCACATTGACCGGTCTAGGGGGGTTTTGCCATAATCGCCACGCTTGGCAGGCGGGTTGGCGATCGCAGTATGGTTGTTATAAAACACAGAGAACGCTGCTGCCCATTCTCTGGTAAGTCCCTTAGTCGCCTCTTACGACACCCACGGGAAGATATGGGATGGTGCTATTCTTTACGTCCGGACACCATACAGAACCGAGAGATAGGTTAAGTTAAGTGTTATGACATTGGTGCAGCGGAAGTCGCATTAGATCGCGCTGACCCCCGACGCAAGTGTACGAGGGAACACCGGTGTGGTTTGAGTCAATACGAGTCTGACAGACCCCTCCGCTCTCCCCAGGGCGGAGGACATCCATTGAGGATTTCCACATCGAAAAACAAAAAAGTTCAATAACATCAAAGGATTCTGTTGGATGACGTCATACACTTCCTTAGCTACATAGCTTAGCATATCTCTGATGGAAAGGCAGCTTATTGTTTGAAACTTTATAAGTCCTTCAAAAACCCCGAAATATTGAACGAAGTTGAAAGCATCAAAAAGTTAGTTTTAACAACTTGTTTTGTTATAATTTTGATCGGTAAACTGTTGTTGTTCTGTTGATCGACAGACGACACGATGGTTTAAGTTTTTGCAGTTAACTCAAAGGGGATAGAATACTAAATGTATTGTTGGAGGTAGAACAATTTTATTAATTGTCTTGGATCTGAATGAAAAGACAGTTCATCTCTTGTCTGAAATACTAGTCGGGGGAACTGAAACTGGCTCACTGGTTCGACCTGGTTCAAAGTATCCGTGCTACTTGAACTGTAGCCTGTGCCTTTGAAGTTTAAATAATTGATTGCTTGTCGTAATCAAATACCTTTCCTTCAAGACCCATTCTCGAATATATCGTAACTTTTAAGCTATTTTGCGACGCTTCTCTACCACAATAGACTGAAAGGGACATCGACGCACAACCTATCACCACGTGTACAGTACATCATTGCAAACCTCGAAAAAATCTGCTGATTCCTACAAAAGTGCAACACCAACACGGTAAAAATTTATAGAACAATTTCTATGTGGGGTGGGGGAACCCCCGGTTGGAATGATGTACTGAATTCGTGGTAGCCGTTTGCGGGAATCCACCCTATTTACTTTTTTGAGGACGAGCAGTCGGGTGGACTGCTAAAAACTTAATTCAATTTTGGTAGGCATCAAAACTTCAAGCCAAGGTATTTTTATTACGTGGTGATATTGCCTAAAGACTTGTATAACAAATTAACATTGCTGATAGTACTCAAATTGTTAATGTAATCACTAAAGTTACTTGCTTTTATTTGGACAGCTTTGAAACCAAAAGCGAAGTTTCAAACATCTCAAGAGAAAATTCTTGAACAAGCACAAAAAAGTTATTAAGTACTTTATGAAGTAACTTTCCAGTACGAACTTGGGAGCAGGCGACATTTTTTTCCAGTTTATTTAATTCGTAAAAGAGGAGTGTTATTTTATTAGGTTTTTCTTCGTTTTTTTACGATTTACATTCCAGGAAAACTGTTTTTGTGAGTTTATCGAAATTCAGTTGGAAATTCATAATGCCTAAACATTTATACATTATTGTTATTAGTTGTTATTTTTTTATTTTTCTAAGTATCATAAAACTATTGCAAGCATGCGGCATTTAAAAAAGCATACACCATGCATGCAGCAGGCATGCAGCATGCAAGCAAGCATCCAACATGCAGCAGGCATGGTTTCTGTCACGGCTCCAGCGCTGCGGGGCTCCGGCGGTCCCACGCGAGCTTATTGTCGCAGACGCGTTTTACGCTCACCACCGCAACGTCGACTTGCTAAACTTCTGCCTATCTGTTCCAGGCTTATGCGTGATGTATCACAAGCCTGGAAGAGACAGGCAGAAGTGTACCTTTAGTACATCCGCATTTGGTGTATTAAATGTCAAAATCGGTCTAGACAGTTTGAAAATTGACCCTTCTAGGCAAACCAGCTTAACATACAATTTAAGATTTCTCTGCCGATATAGTACCGACAACATGATAACAGCGTGTACCTTGTACAGTCACGAGCACCCGTATGAGTATACTAGGCAACTTTTAAAAGAAATTTTCTCCGATTGTCTTCATCATTCCCTTGGCCTTATCCCAATTCATTTGGGGTCGGCGCAGCATGTCTTCTTCGTCCATACATCCTCTTATCAGACACCTCCTTTCATGCCATATTATCCTTTACACAGTCCATTCATCGTTTTGGTCTTCCACTACTCTTATACCCGTCCACATTCATAACTCAAAACTTTCCTCACGACATTTTCCTCATTCCTCCGCATCACATGCCCATACCACGACAACCGATTACCAATTTTCTCCAATTATTTTAATTTTTATATGTTACTACGAACATAGTAAGTATTTTAGAATCAATATTATCATGGAAAATAGGACTTATCTCGAAGTTAAAATCGTTATTTTTGGACGAGAAAATCGCATTTAAGCATTGTTAAGTGCATACATATTTGTGCTTCTGACTGTACCTGTGAACCTGTTATCAGCCGCAGTCGAGCGGAAGTTACAACTTGTGTCAGCTGACATCCGGCGGCGCCGGCGATGCCCTGGGGGGTATTGTGTTTGCGATTAAGTATCAGCTTTTCGCGGTGATAATGTATGAAAATGTGTGGTGTTTATTGATATTTACAATGTATTTTTATACAGGGTCTAAACAGACCCTTCACATAGCCGTCAACCAAGCATTCTGTACATAACTAAGTGACTTTACGCAAAAATTATTGCTGGGAATCGACTCTTTTTTTTTGGGTGAAAAATCACGTTTTACGGTAGGACTCGATGAACGCACTCAAAGCATTGTGCTGATGAATGGATTGAACAGTACGGGGTCCATGGAGGTGTGTAAAGTAAAAATCTTACATTAACAACATGTATTTTAAAAAAAACTTGTGAAAAAGTTGTAACTTTGACCCCCAATATCTCCGTAACTAGAAGGTTCCCAGGTATAGTCTAGAACAAAAAAAAAGATCGCAAAGACGGGGAGAACAAGTGCCTTTCGAATATGTTAAGGGTCTATTTACACCCTTTATGCTGAAAGTATATAAATATCTGAAATAATTTATCATATATTATAATTTGCCCTCAATACAAGTTATTTCATGACTTAGTAAGGGTGCTGGAGGCAAAACCTACCTGTTTTGTTAACTAGCATTAAGTCAAGTGCACTTACGGATGTTACTATATAATGTTAACATTGTTATTTGATTTAATCAAAAAAAATAATTTGGAAAAAGTATGATGGATTTAGTCTTTAGGAATTTCCCATTAGCAGCCACGGAGTCTGGATTTGTGCCCGGTCAATGGCAATAAGCTCGCCCCCTATTACATGGGTCCTAAAATTCACTGGCGAAATGTGAGTGTACTTTTAGGTACACCTCTGCCTTACCCTTTAGGGATTACAGGCGGGATTTTACGTTAATGTAACTTTAACGAATTTAAGGTTTTGAATTGATATGTTTTAATGGAACTGACTGATTAATCAGAAATGAGATCGTTAGCAGTGTGAAACCAGTTACATTATCAAGGAGCCTCTATAAAAAAACATATTTAATTGTCTTGTTAACCTGATGACATAACATCACGCCTGTACTCCGCGAAGGGTTAGGCATAGGTGTACCTAAAAGTACACCCACATTTCGCCATGTATGTTTAAGTGCTATGTAATAGGGAGCGAACCTATTGCCATCAACCGGGCACAAATCCACCATCATTAACCTGATCATAATGTTGAATATCATTATCGCAGCCGTTTAACCTCACATTTATATTGATCGCCTGTTTACAATAAACAGCGACAATAAGGGAAAATCCCCATTTTGTGGGAAAAACGACACTCGGCAAACCCTATTAAGTTTTCATTATTCAACCACGCCACACCATTTCAGACTCTAATCCTCTGTAATAAGATACAATGTGACACTTAATAGTCTTCCTTGGTGATTACATCAAATCGCCCATGAATGGAAGAAACATTTATTTTGAGATATTACCTAAGCTTAAGCTTCCTTTGAAATTTTCTGAAGTGTTTATATTAAAATATTGTTGTATAATCTTCTAGTAATTTTATTTAACGTCAAGACTTTATTAAATAACCCAGCAACGTAGGAGAATTTAATTTATCATCTCGCTCGGTATAGACTCCAGCACTCTACTACAATCTATCAAACTTTAATAGATTTTCAACTTTATCGCTAAAGCTTTAGGTTCAAGGTTGATTGTGAATATTTGACAGTTTCGGATAGCTGAATGTGCTGGCGTCTGCACATTCGTCCAGACCTACTGTAATAAAGTTTGCTTGCAAATAGACAGGTAAGTATTAAAATTGACTTACCTTCTGTTACAAGCCAAGTGTAGTTTTCCTAATTTAATTGGGATTTGTACAGCATGTCATCTTATTCCATACATCTATCATCTGTCTGGCCAGTCTAGCCGGATGCTTCTGGATACCAGTATATTACATGGAGCGACTGCCTATCTGACCTCCACAACCCAGTTAGAATTCAGTTAGAACTGGGTTATACGATATTCCTAGGTAAGACTGTCAGACTTTCGGGCCACTGACTACCTGTAACAACTGTCAAAGATCTACAAATGACAGTCCGGATCAACGGCTTAACGTGCTTTCCGAGGTACGAAGGAAACTCGGTATGTAATGGGTGGGTCACCCATCCACGGACCAACCTAGGCTAAATAATAACAGACGCTCGTTAAGTCATGCTTGCCTACAAGCACGGCTTAACTCGCGTAACTCCTCCCATACATCTATTCCATACTAATATTAATCGCAATCTCATTAGTCAACCCCTTTCTGGCCGTGTTATCTTTCATACAGTCCATCCATCGTACTTGAGAGGATATCGTTATGTCAATTACAGACTTTTGAATGATTGTAACAATCTTAACAATTAATAGTGATAAGAAAAAGCTTATCTATATTTTCAAGGCCTTCTATGGTAGGTCTTCTATGTCTTCTATGGTAGGTCTTCTATGTCTTGTAAATTCAATTTATCTCCCTCTATCTTGAAAGTAATCCCCGATCACTGTTCAAAAAATATTCGAATCTAATTTTTGTTGCCGATATCATCCTAATTCAATTTTAATTTCAAACTTTTGATTGAACGTCTTTGAAGTCCCCTGCAGACTGAAATGAATCCAATCTAGATTTAATTTCTTGTTTTAAAGACTTGAACTGAAATTGAGAATTTAAACGGTTCGTTAAAATCTAAGATTTGTGACTAACTACGTTAGACGACTACGATTGCAAAATAGATTGGTTTTCACCTGGAAAAATATTTATTTCTTCAAATAACTTTTCATGTTACTATAGACTGTGGTGATACCAAAAGGTTAATTTACTTTAATTATATTTAATTTTATCGTCGTCGTCAGTCGTTACAGGTAGTCAGTGGTCCGAAAGTCTGATAAACAGTCTTACCAAGGGGTATCGTATTTCCCAGTACTAACTGGGTTGTGGAGGTCATATAGGCAATCGCTCCATGTAAAATACTGGTATTCAGCTGCATTTGGTTAGACTGGAAGCCGACCCCAACATAGTTGGGAAAAGGCTAGGCAGATGATGTATGTAATTTTATCGTTTAGATGCATTGACATCGCAATCGCTTTTTGTAGAGCAACGGTGTTAGTGAGCAAAACAGTATAACATAAAGTTACTTAAAGTTATCATGTTGCAAAATGTTGCCCTATAAAAAGTAACTTAGGTGTGGATGTAAGTTAAAAAAAAAGAAAATAAATATACCTACCATTCTAATCAGTATAACTTTAACATATGTTATGCAAAATTTCCCCATTTCACCTTTCTTTCCTTATGCAAAAGTTCGTTATAATGCAGCAGCTGTCAGCGAGGCACTCCTGCGCAGGCCACCTGTTGCGCGTGCGCCGATGTGCAGCCAACCGCGTCTGAACCCGCTTGTAAGCTCCCCAAGTGCTTGCTGTTAAGGTTTAAAAGATCGTTGAGAACACACACATCATACGTTAATACTTCACATGTCTTTTACGTCAGTTTACATTAATAATAACTTCATTGCTTTTAATTTTAGACTAGCTTCGGCTCACGACATGGTCCGTGTCGAAGAAACAAAATTGTAGCTTTCTATAAGTTAAATAATTTTAGAAATCGGATTCGCTCCTAAAACCAATATTACATCATACACAATAATGGGTGTAACAAGATCCTTAACGAAGCCGAAAGGCACTTGTTCTCCCCGTCATTGCGATATTTTTTTTGTTCTAGTCTAGACCATACCTGGGAACCTTCTAGTTACGGAGGTAGTCAAAGTTATTTTTTTTTTACATACATGTTTTTATTGTAAGATTTTTACTTTAAACACCTCCACGACCCCCGTACTATTCAATTCATCCATCATCACAATGTTTTGAGTGTGTTACATTGAGTCCTACCGTAAAACGTGATTTTTCACCCCAAAAAAAAAGTTGTTTCACAGCAACATTTTTGCGTTAAGTTACTTAGTTTAATGTACGGAATGCTTGGTTGACGGCTTCGTTAAGGGTTTGGTTACACCCTGCATACACATACCCATTATCGTATTTCTATAGATTTGTTTATAATAAAAAGTAAACGAAATATCTTTAGGCTAATGCTCTCAGACTAAGAGCAATCATAAATAGCTTTTGTGTAGCTTAGTGTCACTTAAGTTGTCCATCACACCTCAGACAAGATCTATCACGTTGAAAACAAGGTTATTTATCTCCAAAGCATCCCAGTTTAAAAGCAGAATCCTCTTCCCGATAGTTTCCTATAGACGTCTCATGCTTCCATACTTGTTTATCGACTCCATATCGGTCTATAGCTTCACTTCAGGTCATCATTGACTCCACACTTAATTCGAACACGAACTATCTTCCATCCCTTTCTTACACAACAAGTTAGACAAAGATAGAAGGACTTTTCAAATCGAAGCTGACCCTTATTGCAGGGAAAGGTGCGGTGTCCGTTGTTTCGCTTCCTTGCGCAGGAGTCGATATTTTTTTGTTGGAAATAGTATTATGTCCATGTTCGTGGTCGGACTTAGTTGGGTTTCATTTAGGAACAGTGTTTCAGGTGTTTTATTATTTGATGTATAAAATTGTGTTGATTTTATTTAAATGTGAGTGAAGGGATGAATTATTTGAGATTGAAAGAAGACAGGTGAGTTTGTCTTTTAAATTTTACTTGTCAAGGGAAAGAGTTAACGAAGTGAATAATTTGATTTGTGTATTTAAAGATGTAAGGAGCTCGTGGCTAAATAATAAAAGCCGCTCGGATCGATCTTCAGGTTCAGCCGCGCTTGCCTAGGTTTGTCCGTGGATGGGTGACCACCCATTACATACCGAGTTTCCGTGCCTCGAAAAGCACGTTAAGCCGTTTGGTCCCGACTGTCAATTGTAGATCTTTAACAGTCGTTACAGGGAGTCAGTGGCCCGAAATTCTAACAACCAAACCAGGACTGGGTAGTGAAGTTCAGATGGGCAGTCGTTCCATGTAAACTACTGGTTTTAAGATGCATACAGTTAGACTGGAAGCCGACCCCAAAGTAGTTAGGAAAAGAGGAAAAGGCTAGGCAAATGATGAAGGGAAATAGTCAACCAAGTGAATTATTGATTTGTGTCTGTATTTTTAAGATGTAAGTCGGTTCGGACTACCATTAATTAACTTTTTGTATGAACGTGAATCCGCGCCATCACGTTGTACTGCCGGAACGCGAATCCCCGACAAAACGACATCACGCGTTTTTTTAGACAACTTTGCCCAAATACCTTGCTCACTAAGCAACAATATAAATGTTGAAACTTGAAGATTACGGACAACAAATAAAATATCTTTAATTTCAGCATTTAACAACTGAAGAAGAAATTATTTATTATCATGTAAAGGTTTTTCTTTTGAACTGAAACACAAATCTTTGACATTTGAAATCATGTACAATGAATTTTCTTTCTTAATTATTACGGTAAGCAGAAAAAAAGTGAAACGTGCTTCCTCATTCAAAATATATTGAAGGTTTTCCTCAGTGAAAAACCTTTTAATGTAATATTTCTTTTATTTCCATATTTCTTCACATTCTTTGCGCATTTCTTTGGATTAAAAGCAGTAATTCACTTGTTATTTTTGATGAAGTTGCCAGTGTTTCATTTATATATTCTATACTAATATTATCAAGGGTTAAACACTGTTTTAAACTTTCACGGTTTACAACTAAACTTATACTATCACTTACGGGACATCTTCCGTGATTGTTCATTATTTTGAGCTTCCGATATTTCGACGCTGTTCCAATCGCCATGATCGCGGGTTGATAGGAGAATGTGGGTGGATGGAAAATAAATGGTTAAGAGCAGACAAATCTATATACCCTCTTTCTTTGTCTTTTGCTACGCGCACTGCTGGAACTCGACACTAAGGCACGGCAAAACAAAAAAAAAAAACAAACAAATGAACAATCATGGAAGATAATAAGTTATCAAGGGTTAAGTTTGTAATTTTGAATATAGGAGATAATCTCTGAAACTAGCCCTCCGGTATCAATAAATCTTCCATTGATGGAAAGCTCCACAACGGGGAAGGAAATTGTGAAACTAATGGCGCAAGCATAACTAACCATCGCCATTGGTTGAAAATCTGCCAATATTTATTTATTTATTTATTAAACCTTCATGCACAAGTAAAAAACTGTTCAAATTCAAAATAGTTTGACCTCATTGGTTGAATTGAGGCCTAGCTATTGTCACGCCATCTACAATTAGCTTGTAACGGTCTTCTCCATTGCCGAATGTCATATTATGTGTTTTTAAGGCGGGTAGAAACTAGTAAATCTAAAAGCACTTGTCCCTGCCTAACTACCGTTTTCCAATACGACGTCTAACGTGGGTTATTTTATAATACATAACAAAATATCACGCTTGCAATCCCCGAAGGGTTAGGCAGAGGTCTACCTAATAGCACACCCACATTTCGCCAGTTATGCTTTAAGTCCCATGTAAGTAATTGTGGGTGAGCTTATTGAGTACAAATCCAGACTCCGTGGTTGCTACTGAGCAATTCCTGATGGTAAAACTCTATAACACTTTACCCGACCCGGGAATCGAACCCTCATGCGTACCAGTCGCGCTTGCGACCATTCCACCAATGAGGCAGTTATTTTAAAATATCAGCATAAAAACGCCATCTTTTGCTCTTTTCATTACCACAGCGACCTCTAACTGAACAATCAGTAGCAATACTCATAACAGTTAAGTCTTAACATCTTTATTAACCAATAGTTAAGTAATAGAGAGTTAAACTTGATGGGTGAAGACATAAGTCTTCGGGATAACCGCTCGTTCGAATGTAATCTGCATATTGAGTGCTTCGTAATGCCTGTGATCTTATTTTCTTGTTAGCTGCTCACTGTTTATACTCTATGGAAATTAACTACAGGACATTATGGTGTTTTAGTTTAGGGAATGGATTTTAAATTTACCGTACCTTAACAAATGATGTTCTTAACGGGAATGCGTTCTGTGATAATCTGGCCATCATTATCCTTCTCTTATCCCAATTTCTTTGGGGTTGGAGCAGCATGTCTTCTTCTTCCATACTTCTCTATCACTCATCATCTCATCAGACACCTCCTTTCTTCTGTGATAATCAGACCGAAAGTATTTATGTATTTATTTTTCTTCAAAGTTACTTTTGCTACAGCCGGTCTTTTTTTTATTATTGACTAGCGACTGGCCCGGCTTGCACGGATGAAATATATACATATAAACCTTCCTCTTGAATCACTATAACCGCATCAAAATCCGTTGCGTAGTTTTAAAGATCTAAACATACATATGGACAGGCAGCGGCAAACGACTTTGTTTTATACTATGTCGTGATTGATGGATTTCACTGCACGTCTGCATCACTCAAACCATGATTTGAGGAATAGATGCAGTAATCAATAACATCTGATGGCAGTCTGCCGAACCCGTGTATGTATTTAAAAAAAAATCAGTTCACATTATATTTATGAAATGTTAATTGTAACTCATAACATGTGACATCTACCAACCCGCACTGGGCCCGCGTGGTGGATTATAGCCCATTCTCTCTCAAAGAGAGGAGGCCTGTGTCCCAACAGTGGGAACATTATAGGCTGGTTATACTTATGCTATGCTTATGCTAATTGTAAGTCTAGTTAGGCTAGTATACTTTAAAAGATACCTTAAGATGTTATCTCAGAACTAACGCAGCATCAAATTTCTTAATAGACAGATATTCTTATCAGTGAGGATCTCTACGCAGAACCACGTAGGTGTTTAATTTGCATGCATTATGTAGGATTCATGCTTTCTATTTCCGGACTAATATGCTAATGTCGCCTTTGATAAGAATCTTCGCGGTGGGACCTATCTGATCTAAGGCGTATATTCAGCTCTGTGTATATTCTAATATAGTCTGCCTACGATATGAAATGGATGAGTAGAATACAAGTACCTACATAATTAATCTAGAAAGTTGTTGCACTAATTACTTTAGATAAAGCTCTTTCGGAAATGGGTTTTTTACCGTATGCAGCGGAGTCCAAAATTAGTTTTGGCTGCATTCGGGCAAAAAACATTTTAATGTATGTGATGGATTATGGCCCCTATCACGGAGAGGAGGCCTGTGTCCCAGCAGTGGGAATATTATAGGCTGAAAATGGCTATGCTATGGTACTGTTTTTGGTTGGATTAGAGGTTGAGTGCCTTGGATGGGACACTGAATTCAGTTCCCATTTGTTCCGTTTCTAATTAATGCAAGTCCGCTGTGTAGCTGTTAACAACAATAAACATCCAATAAAAAAGGTAATACCACCCCGTGGGACAATTGCCGAGATCTACGCGGGCGAAGCCGCGGGCATAAATTTATTATTATTATTAAACCTTTATTTCAGACTCCAAAGCATACTTAATTAAAAAACAAAAAAAAGAACCAATAAAATCATAACTATTAAATAAAAAAAGTCAAGAATGAGGCAAAGTTTATGTCAGGCCCTTATACAACAAACGCTTATATAAATGAACATTTAACATTATCATCCTTTATTTATTTAACTATTTATGTACACACAGAAGACAACACAGGAAAATAACATTATAATATACTAGCTGTTGCCCGCGACTTTCGTCCGCGTGAAATTTTAGCCTATAACCTTCCTCGATAAATGGGCTATCCAATTCTAAAAGAATTTTTCAAATCGAACCAGTAGTTCCTGAGATTAGCGCGTTCAAGCAAACAAACAAACAAACAAACTCTTCAGCTTTATAATATTATATATAGTATAGATGAGTACAAGGGTAGAGCTTTATGTAAAGTATGTCTATGTATTCAATTACTTTCACATCATTTACTATCGTTATTGGGACTCCCGAGAATAGACTCAACAAGTTATAGAATATGGGATAACGAGCTTGCTACTTTTGACATACAATATTATTGTGTCGGCACTTACTGGAGTATGTACAAGTATTTATATGTGAATAGAACATTTATAAGTTTGTTGTATAGGTTGTTAGCTGTTGCGTATTTTTAAGGTACGAATTCGGATGGTGGGACAAAACAGGCTAAGTTTTGAATAGAAAATGTTATTTGAGATTAAATTATATTCATCTTATACAGGGTGTAACAGAAAGGGTATAGTCATATGAAATTATATGCTGCAGACCATCAAACGGAACAACTATCTCCTTGGGTCGAGAAGGTATTGGAATTTTGTTTGGGACAGCTAAAAATTTTTTCGCATTTACGATATAGGACCCAAGGAGAAAGTGGTTCAGTTTGATGGTCTGCAATATATCCTTTCATATGACTTTACCCTTTCTGTTACACCCAGTATATTATATGTATACTTGCCTTGCCTGCATTGCATTGAAAAAATGATGGCTTTTTGAACAAAAAACTACCTTCTGTTCAGTGAGATAAAAGCTTGCATATACCGGGTGCGGATGTAGTGAACTGTAAACACAAAATATATATTATTTTCGGTATTATTAACTAATTGAGATCTCATTATTGAAGTACCCGTAGGTAGCGTGCCTAGACCAACAATACGGCAAGCCCATAAGGCAAGCAGATCGTTCAGAAACCCTAACTTCATGTAGAGTAAGCATCATAATGAATAATTAGGGCAAGCCAAGCTTTTAAGCTTGTATGAAAGTGAAGTTATGAATATCTCTCTCTCTCTCTCTCTCATTTTAGAAAATCTGAATTCTCTAAAATTGATCTTCTTCTTAGAGTGTCGATGGCAAATTTTTATTAAATATGTTTGACCCAAAATTCAGCTATGCGAACTACGCTCGCTGATGCAGTCATAAGATCGTTAAGTGCGCAGGTGTTAGGGCATGTAGCGCAAGATGAAAGATGGACCATTGTCTTTGGAGACACGCTGCATACACGTTTGAGATCTGAGCCGTCCATGAAGCCCCATCTGAAGAGATTGTCTTTGCTACGGCCGATTTGGTTTCGGAGTCTATTCAGAGATTTCCAAGTCGACCACAGCAAAGCATGCCCAGGTGGAAGGCTTTCAGACGGCTCCATGAAGCCGTCAGGGGGCTTAAGCAGCTGGTAAAATTGGTAAAACATTACTAGGTTAAGAAAATTACTTAAATCAAATACTCCAGTAAATCGTTACCAGTTCATTATTAACTCTTGATCGGCATATAATCACACGTTACGTCTGACAGACTCCAGACTTATAATGGCCCTAGACCTTACATCAGGAACGAAGTGCTGGCGTCAAATTATAGTCCCGTGGCACTGAGTAACGGATAAGTCATATGTGGAGGGTGGGGCAAGAGATAAGTGACAGCGATTTGTAATTGCTTCGTTCCTGATTAGTATGGCACTCGTGGGCTGCAGCTGCAAATCAGCGTCACGTAGTCCATTAGGCCATCTGGCATTATGCTGAGCTGAGGCCCTTTAGATTATTAGTATTGTTTATTTTGTTTAATTTTAAAGGTGTTTTGAATGCCAAATATTGTTTTTTACAATTTTCTTTGTAGGATGGGGCAGCGCCAAATTGATGGGGCTCCCCATGAAGGTACTTCTCTCATCCTAGTCAATTTTAGTGACTTCTGACTGACGACTTATGGCGCCTTCTGACTGTTACTTTGGCATTATATTGAGTTCGATATGTTGTGATCTTCTCAATAAAGGAGTTGATTCTATTGTGCCGAGAGGAAGCCTGAGTTCCAGTGGTGGGATGCTAGTATCTTCTGTTTTTAACAAGTACAAATATGGTTATTTATGTACAATGGAAAGATGGAAACAACGGTTATTAAGATTGCTGTCAAAAGACTTATTGAAGAGCTAATACGGTCAGAATCTTTACACAAAGTCGCTCCCGCTGTCTGTACGCTTAGTTAGATCTTTTAAACTACGCAACGAATTTTAATGCAGTTTTCAGTAATAGATAGAGTGATTCAAGAGGACGGTTTATATGTATAGGTATGTATATTATCTACATTGCACCCGTGCGTAGTCGGGGCGGGTCGCTAGTATTGAATAAATAACGCTTTTTGACTACAATCTCAGTAACAGTTTGTCTCTCATGCCTTGTCCCACAAAATGCGCGCCCACTTACCGTATCGCTGGCTCCGTAACGTAGCTGCTTATAAATATTACACGTAATACATGTCGAAAGGCCCGCACGACCCAGCTGAGGGCTGGTTCCATGTTTACTTGGAATACGGAAGAAAGGGGGATATATATCGAAATAATATAGGGTATAAACAGACCCTTCACATAGCCGTCAACCAAGCATTTTGTACATCAAACTTAAGTAACTTTACGCAAAAATTATTGCTGGGAATCGACTTTGTTTTTTGGGGTGAAAAATCACGTTTTAGGGTAGGACTCGATGGAAAGCACTCAAAGCATTGTGCTGATAGATGGATTGAATAGTACGGGAGTCGTGGAGGTGTGTAAAGCAAAAATCTTAGATTCAAAACATGTATTTAAAAAAAAACTTGTGAAAAAGTTGGAACTTTGACCCCCAATTTCTCCGTAACAAGAAGGTTCCCAGGTATGGTCTAGCACAATAAAATGATCTAAAGACGGGGAGAACAAATGCCTTTAAGCTATGTTAAGGTTCGATTTACACCCTTTATAGTTAATGCTATTAGCCAACTACATACAGTACATTGACATTTTGTAAATACAACACACGTTTTATTGAGGATCAAAATATAAGCTAGCAAATCTCCGCAGTTGTGTTGGGGGGATAACTAACCACAATAAACCAGAGAAAAAGGTTTAAAAAGATATGAGAATTCTTTGTTCTGAGGTCAACGACCGCTGGTGGTTTAGTTGTGGTATCTGAGAGATTTATACTATATTTTTTTACTAGTAGTAAGGGATTTTGTCATAGTAAGTCTGTTAAAGTCGGTATTTCTCAGTGCATCATCTGCCTAGCCTTTTCCCAACAATGTTGGGGTCGGCTTAAAGTCTTATCGAATTCTGCTAAATACCAGTAATACGATACCCCTTGGTAAGACTGGTTGTCAGACTTTCGAAGATCAAAGATCTATAAATGACAGCCGGGAACAACGGCTAAACGTGCTTTCCGAGGCACGGAGGAAACTGGGTACGTAATGGGTGGTCACCCATCCGGCATCCAAAGACCAACCTAGACAAGCGCGCCATAACGGGATTTATCAGTTATTAAGTAGTAAAGTTCTGGCAGCATTCGTTTTCTGGAAAATACTGATATTCATTCGTACAGTCACGACCACCAATATGTAAACACTTAACAACTTTGAAAAGTGTTTTTCTCCTACTGTTCTGATTAAAATGTCATGTTGTTACGAACATAGTATTCTGGAGATCATATTTTTATGAAAACGATCCTTTCTCCAAGTTACAATCGTCATTTCTCGCGAAAATAGATTTTAAATTTAGGAAAGTGTGTACATATTGGTGCTCGCGACTGTACCTGATTGAAAGGAGACGTTATCCAAAATGATCCCATGACTAGTTTTCCATTGTTATTATCGTCCTAACCAGATAATAGATAGTAATTACTTATAATAGAATCCAATCCATCAATCAATTCAACACCAGTAATTGCTAGATAGCCGAGGTTTCACGTGTAACGTATCCATTTAACCCCTAATTAGTCTAATTATTCACAAACAACAACATTTACAAAATCTACATACGTACATAAAATCACGAATTCACACAGATATACTTGTTATATTATGTGACATTACTATACCACGGTCCCGATTTAGTTTCCAAATATGTAAACAAACGTGTGTATTTGGGATGACAACTTTTACACCCAGACGTCAAGATCAGTTAGCGCTTCAACTTCTAACGTTTTTTATCATTTTTCTTTGTTCTCATCTTCTTAGCGTGTCGATGGCAATTAATATACAGGGTGGAAGGGAGATCGACGCGAAAAATCAGCTGTTCCATACATTTTGATCGTGTAGGTATTACACTTTTGTAAGAAACAGCTGTTTTTTTTTTAAATGGATGAAAAAATTGTGTGGGAGAGGGGGCTCAGAATGATGTACTGAATACGTGGTAATACGTTTTCGCGTCGGTGTCCCTTCAACTCCGTATACTGAGTCGGCTCAGTACTTAACTAAAAGATTGGTGCTAGCAATAGGCCTATTGATTTATTTAGTGTGAAGACATCACAGCACGCAGGACACGATTGCATGTTAGTCAGGAGTTTTTCTCCGGGTTAATCATTCTAAAATCAAATTCGCATGAGTTGATATTCGTTTCAGTGGAAATGACATCAATTGGAAACAAGAATTTGAACAGACTTTAGATAGTATTCAGCATTGAAACTATTATAAATTATGCATCAAACTTCGACTCAATTTACATACACAAACATAATATATTATGTATTATGTCTATGTGTAACTAGCATTACTAATATAGAATTCGTGTAGCTCTATTATAAATGCATTATTATTTCGAAAATTCTAACGTGAATTTCTAGTAAGAATGGAGACATGTTTTCCTTTGATATGTGAAACTCATTTGTGTGGTTTCCATTTGAGCTATTCCTTTGTTTAATTGGAGGTATTTACAGGTGAAGTTTACCTACATATATTTTGAACAAACGTGATGACTGGTGATAATGGCAATTTTAACATTTTTCTCTGTGTTTTGAGGTTTTACATCTGCGTATAGCCGTTTCCTAACGTAATACGTAAGAGTTGGCTTTCAACCGCATGCACCTGAATGTACAGAAGCGCCTGCCTATGTGCCCTCCATAACCCAGTTTGTCGGAAACATGAAACCCCTTGATAAGAGTGGTTGTCAGACTTTCAGGCTTCTGATTAGTAAATCACCATCTGCCTAGCCTTTTCCCAACTATGTTGGGGTCGGTTTCCTTTCTATCGGTATTTTACATGGAGCGACTGCCTATCTGATCTCCACAACTCAGTATTGGATTATTACCCAGTATCCGATAGCCCGTGGTAAGACTGCTTGTCATACTTTCGGGCCACTGACTACCTGTAACGACTGTCAAAGATCTACAAATGACAGCTGGAACCAACGGCTTAACGTGCTTTCTGAGGCAAGGAGAAAACTCGGTAAGTAATGAGTGGTTACCAATCCACGGACCAGCCTAGGCAAGCGCGGCTTAACCTGAAGATTGACCCGCGCGCCTCTTATTATTTAGCCACGAGCTCCACTTTACTAAAAAACTGGGATGTTAAGAGGATGATGACATCTACCTGTTCGCCATTAAACAAGCGAAGCTTCATCCCGTGTATTAGAATATCTCAAAAAAAAAAAAAAAACAAAATATTTTATTTTACATAGGCCTAGATGGGCACTTATAAAACGTCGAAAAAAAGGTGCACGGTTCGGGTTGGTCGTTTCCTATGGAGAAGAACCGGCAAGTCTCTAATAACTTGATCGTTGTGGAAACATTAAATAGGAAGGTAGCAGAGTGCTAATAATTGCTGGAGGCCCTTCTAATTTAATGTATTCTGTAGTCTTCAAACCCACGTCAATATGGTCGAATTTTATGTAACTATAACGTACTAACGGTTTTCATAATAATACTATTACCGAATCATGAAATAAATCAAAGCCTGAAATTGTACAATGAACTGTAAAGCAAACATACTAGTACAAATTGAAAAATAGCTAAATTAAATACATTATACGTAACAGCTTGTAAACGTCTGTTACAGAAGGATTAGGATGGATTATGCGGCATGATGTAGTGAACATGAGGTGTGAAATAAATACATAATATCTTTATACTTGTTACGCATTCGTTATGTTGTTACACGTCAGCTGCCTGCGACTTGTGACGGTCAGATAAAAATATGATGTGAAGCGGTCTAAGGTAGAGCACGCTTGCCTAGAAGTTAAGTTTTATTAAGGTAAATAAAAGTTTTGTAGTACATGAGGGACTTACAAAGTATTTTACAAAGTATGTGCATTAATAATTACATACGGTAGGTACATCCAATTGCTGGGTGAATCGCTGCTCTCCTAGCCAGATTTTAAGAAGAAACCGATTCACTCGAAATTTGAATAGATCCGGATTAAAATGATCAGGGAACAGAGAAGCCAGCAGTGAATTCCATAGACTGGCGGTTCGCAAAATAAATGTGGAAGCATAGCGCTTTGTTCGGGTCTGTGGAACTTCAATCATATAACGGTGTTGCCGTATCTCTGCTTGTCTGATGATAGAATGGGGATGGGGAATTAGATTTTGTAGTTCTAAAGAACACTCCCCGAAATGTAACCGATAGGCTGGCAACTTTACAGCGATGTTCAAAGCGCTGGAGCTTAATTTAATCCACAAGTAACAGGACTCACAATGTTAGTTACAATATTTCCTTACAACTATGTTAGTAAAATTAACCTATACACTTAACCTAACACTGCCTTATAGATTTATGACAATCCCTGCTACATGCTCAACACCGATGTAGAAAGCTTGCAGCAACGATTCACACACAAACAGTCCAGTCTGCTGGCAACACACTGCTGTATAATGTTGGGGCTGGCGCGCACCCGGCGCACCAGTGAAGCGCATCTTTTTCGCATCTTGGTGTATAAATAATCGACACGCGCATCAGCAAACATCCCTGATGCACTACAGAAGCGGAACAGCCCCATCAATACCCGGAACGCGTTATTATATTGAACGCGAAGGGCGCTGTACGATTTTTGAGTGTAATCTGCCCACAGGCTGCACGTGTAAAATGAGGTGCAATATGCAAGAAAAAAGGTTATTTTTAAAACTCCAGAACAACGTGCAAACCTGCGAGCGATCATATTAGCTCTCACCGACAGCGCCCTTCTTTCTCTTTTAAGTACAAACGTGCTAAGAACCGTTTATGAATCTCGAGCTTAGGCATTAAGGTGGCCTTAAAAGCTATTTCGGGTAACTAGCAATTTTTCATCGAAAAAGCAAATGTTATATTTTCAGTATGCCACGTTTTATAAAACTAACCAATAGGAAGCACAAAAATATCAGGCAGTAGTAAAAAATATTGAACTTGCAAAATGCATCGTATGAACAAAGTAAATAAGTTACAATAACTTTGGTTACACGACTGAGCTTGCGACACAAATCAATGGCTCGGCAGAAATAGCTTCCCATTCAACAATTTCCAGTAAATAATATACAGGAAACAAGAAAAAAAGGACTTTTCTCGTTTTTCTTCCGCAATTTAGCTAAATCGATTTGCGCTTACGACTTAAGGTCATAGCACACGTATAAGCACAGCCCCGGAGCGGCATCACCTTACCTCAATTTTATTACCTGACTAATCCCGACCCGAGGCGATGCTGTTACGAAGCTTATGAGACTCACTGGTACCGTAAACCATTGAATGCGTTTAGCTCTAAACATATTTAAATCATAAATCTATCTCTGACATATTCAAACGCTTGACAGTAGACGGTATTGAGATTGAGAAGCCCGTGGGTTAATAATAAAAGCCGCTCGGGTCGATCTTTAGGTTAAGCCGTGATTGCCTAGGTTGGTCCGTGGATGGGTGAACACCCATTAACATACCGAGTTTCCTCCGTGCCTCGGAAAGCACGCTAAGCCGGTGGTCCCGGCTGTGCTTTGTAAATCTTTGACAGTCGTTACAGGTGGGTAGTCAGTCACCCGAAAGTCTGACAACCAGTCTTATCATGGGGTATCGTATTATCCAGTATTGGGTTGTGGGGGTCAGATAGGCAGTCGCATCCATGCAAAATACTGGTATTCAACTGCATCCGGTTAGACTAAAAGCCGACCTCAACATAGTTGGGAAACGGCTAGGCAGATAATGATGACAGGAACAGAATGATTTTTAAAATACGTTTTAATGTAAGCGCATTTGATGATTTGTAGTGCAAATTGCCTAACTGTGCATTGCAGTATAAAATTTCATAGAAATAATTCTGAAAGTCCCGAATTGAGGTGATGCTGGTCCCGTACCGTGTTTATACATGTGCGATGCCCTTTATTTTCACGCTCGAGTAAGCACGAGAATACTGAAAATGTTCATGATTTACTGTGTATTTACAGAGGAGATTTATTAAGAATTGGAAATGAAAAGAAATATGTATTACTTTTGTTATGAAAATACTTTTATAAAATCAGTATTGTTTTTCGTGGTAGTCTGGAATTTGGAGTGCCGTAATCGCTTTATATATTTTTAGTAGGTATCTAAGACGGAGTAGTCAGTGTTTTTCATTGATATAGGTACCCCATTGCTAAAGCTTAAGTACCTACGTATTATACTGTAGATTTTTTTTTTTTTTGCACATCTCTCAAAGTAGAAGTGCAAAATAGAGTAAACATGTCAAAGTCCTTTGACTTACCACGTGCTAATATCGTTTACAGATCTCGGGCTCAGACTAATCTCTGGTCTATATACAGGGTGGACGGGACACCGACGCGAAAACGGTTACCACGTGTTCAGTACATCATCAGTTATTAAAAAGATCAGCTGTTCCATACATTTTGACCGTGTTTTTTTTAATAACCGATGAAAAATTTCTATGTGGTGAGTCATACTGATCAGAATAATGTACTGAATACGTGGTAACCGTTTTCGCGTCGGTGTCCCTTCCACCCTGCATAGAATCCTACTTAAATATTAGATGTCAAATCAAAATATTACAATGTTGATGTTTTTCTAATTCCAAGCAATGACAATTTCACAAAAGATTACTTACATTAGATTTACCAGCAGATTTACTGACGCTTTATAAAGTTTTGAAACGGACGCTATTTATTTATACAACACAGTCTTCAATGTGAATTACCTTTGTTAACAATCATGAAAAGCAATAAACTGTAAATATAAATTCTCTCTTGAACTGAAAGCTATTAAATTAATCACAGTTTTCCAATTAAAGCAGCCCATACGATACGAGGAATTAAAATGTAAATCCTTTCAATGAAAATGTTCGATATTTTCCCGAAGCTTTCCATTGTAAACAAAACATATTTATTCAAGCATTGTATATATACTATGTGTTTTCACACGGGAATAGGATTACCATCCGTTCGAATTTTGTCTGGACGAGCCCGGCTTTTTTGCCCTCCTTCCGGACTTTGTCTGATCTTGTCATTTGTCGGAACATTTTTACTCAAGGAAACCCCTTTTGGTTTTGGTATTTTTTTGAAAGTAGAAAAGTTCTCAATTTTCAATCTTTTTCGCAAAATATGTCCGGCTTTTTGACAGCATTTATAAAATCCGAAATGGTAACCCTACTCGGGAACAGATTTCAAGGGAATTTTTCAAGTAAACATTTGTCAATGGAACGTTGTAGTCGGTGGCAGTTTGCAACAGGCGCGATTGCACGACCTACTTTACTCTGTAAATATTTACTACCGCCATTTTCAGTATTGAATAAATAAGTTTCATGAGTATAAAGGCTCGTTGACATGAAGAAAGTTTTTCTCCAGGCTACTTACTAGCTAGCAACTGGCTGGCTGGCTAGGCAACTTTGGCTCGGCAGTAGCGGGTCCGAACTAGGAACATGAATTTCATTTGACTGCACTGTCGCTCAGTGTAACCGAAACTTGTTTCTTATTTTCAAATCACCAGTTTGTTAAAAACCGGTGGAGGTCATTTAAGACCACGCATTGTGAAGGATTCCTTAGTCGGGATGAATATTTTTGCCTGCATAACATTGATTTTATGGGCCGCGAAAATAAGTTAGTACTTCAAAGTATTTCTATGAGCGGAATGGCTGTGTCATCCGGGCGTATTTACATACATGACGAAAATTAAGGTTCCATGTTTGCCAGTTGACTAAGGAAACTAAAATTCGCTAGACGAGTGTCGTATTTTTGATTCTCGCTTTGGATTAAACACATAAATCGAACGAAAAATTCGATGATTGGACGAATGTGTCTGAAAGATTCCCCTGCAAGAATTGCTCGAACATTCTCGCCTCTGCCCGACCGAGAAACTCTTTCTCGTGTAAACGAACTTTACAGCTGAATTTATGTTGACTGTAAACAACTGTAAAATGATACTATACACAGACCGCAGCCATTTTGTGTAAAGTTAATTAAATCAAGTGGTGCGCGGATTGCGTTTGTACTATGAGTGTGATTGCGTATGTAAATATGTTATGACAGTCGTGTTATACTAACTTATATACAGGGAGTAAACAGACCCTTCACATAGCCGTCAACCAAGCATTCTGTACATCAAACTAAACATCTTACATTAAAAACAAGTATTTAAAAAAAATACTTGTGAAACAGTTGAAACTTTGACCCCAAAAATCTCCGTAACTAGAAGGTTCCCAGGTATGGTCTAGAACAAAAAAAAGATCGCAAAGACGGGGAGAACAAGTGCCTTTTGGCTATGTTAAGGGTCTTTTATCATCCTTTATTATTGTTCCTATGCAGTAGCCAACTGTCAGCTAATGTTTAGGAAAAATGTTTTATTAACTTGAAAATTATGCCTGTTCGGCTCAGTTGCTGGGCATTTTTGATGTAAAACCTTGTTAATAAAAAGACTAGGTAATTAAACTGACCAACATATTATGTACATACTACAGTTATACGTCGGGATTCGAATCTTTATACTAACAACCATCGGAATCTAAGGCAAACCATTTTGATTGGCTCATCATTTAGGGAAAAATCGTAGCACAGCTAGTAAAAATTTTTTTTTCTATATTTTATTCTTATTCTTTATTGCACACAAAATAACAAACATACATACAAATTGCAATAATATAGCTTACGTACAATGGCGAGCTTAACCCAGAATTGGGTTTTATTGGGTTTTGGTTTGGTTTGGGTTTTTGGGTTTTATTCGTTTTTATAATTGTTGCGTTTCATTTTGTGCAGAATAAACTACTTTTCTATTACTAAATCTAGAAACCTCTGCTTTACCAATTTACGTAGAAACACTTCGCTACCTCCGAACTACTTTCTAAATTAACATAGTTGTTCTAATTGGTCTAAAAGCTAATTTATTTCCTCCCAATTCCCCCTTTGTTCGGAAATCGCGTTAAATAAACACGGGCCTAACAAAATAGCTTAGTAATGAACGTTAAGTGCAAAGTTAACGCTTTTCTCCAACTTTTAATGTCTACAAACTACATTCACTTTGTCGGTACCTTATTGACATAAGTAGACACATCAAAGCGTACCTTTACTTGTTTTTGGTGTAATCTAATGTAAATGGTAATTTTGTTCGTTACTTTGATTTAAATTAGAATGGGTAGGTGGTGTGGTAGTTTTGATCTAGATTGCTGATTCATCATCTGCCTAGCCTTTACCCAACTATGCTGGGGACGGCTTCCAGTCTAACCGGATGCAGCCGAATAACAGTGTTTTACATGGAGTGACTACCTATCAGACCTCCGCCACCTAGTTAGTATTGGGTAATTACGATATTTTGTTGGTAAGACTGGTTGTCAGACTTTCGGGCCACTGACTACCTGTAACGACATGACAGCCGAGACAATCGGCTTAACGCGCTTTCCGAGGCACGGAGGCAACTTGCATGGTATGAAATGTATGGTCACCCATCCACGGACCAACATAGGCAAGCGCGGCTTAATCTGAAGATTGACCCCAAGCGGCTGTTATTATTAAGCCACAAGCTCCTAGATTGCTGATTAAGTGATCAAAAAAATTTTGATCGGTTAGTGAAGCGATCACCACCATTTTGGATTTAGATTAAGTTAATTCTCGCAAATAAGAAGTTTCTGGCTACCTCATGCGGGTCAAATCTGCTAAAAGTCCGCGAAATTCAAATTGCAAAAACATGAGAATCATATTTTAATCCACATACAAATGTTGATTAAAATATGAAACGACCGTAACAAATATGGCTTTACAGAGCTATAATTATTACAATTTTCAATACTACCCTCTAAGTTCATTTAATCCCATTGAAAAACTTTTTCATGAAATAGTCATTGAATGGGATTCTCTCGTTAGTAAACAGGTAGCTGTTTTTAAAGGTAATTGAAAGTTTAAAGACTTGCAGGACAGTTCCTATCATATCATTACATGTAGATATGCCCGTTTGCGTTTATCTTCTCGTCCAACTTACCGCAGTGTCTCAAGACGAAAGTCTATGACCAGTGTGTGTTGCCAGTGATTACATACGGGACCGAAACATGGTCGCTCACAATGGGCCTTATCAGAAGGCTTAAAGTCACCCAAAGGGCAATGGAGAGGGCTATGCTCGGAGTTTCCTTGCGTGATCAAATCAGAAATGAGGACATCCGCAAGAGAACCAAGGTAACCGACGTAGCCCGAAGAATAGCCAAACTTAAGTGGCAGTGGGCAGGGCTCGCAGAACGGATGGCCGATGGGGCCGAAAAGTTCTGGAGTGGCGACCGCGAACCGGAAGACGCTGCGTTGGAAGGCCTCCTACTAGGTGGATCGATGACCTGGTGAAGGTTGCAGGGATCCGCTGAGTCGCACGGGACCGGTCAATGTGGCGACACTTGGGGGAGGCCTATGTCCAGAAGTGGACGTCTTTCGGCTGAAATGATGATGATGATGCCCGTTTGTTTTTTTAGATACTAAGCTCACGGAACACGGGTGTGACGTTATTTTTAACCGCGCTTAGATTTTCAACTTTTGACATTTCAACAGAGTGCATCCCTTGTGAAAAGTGCACTGTTGTGGATTTCAAACACGTTCTGAAGCGCCTGCAGTGCTTACGTGAGCTAAAGCATTGACATTCTTATTATAGACAATCTTATTATTAAAACATATCAATTCAGATTCACTTATTGTATGAATGTATTCTTTAATTTTGCCTGCTAGTTTTAGCGAATTGTGTGAGCAACTGTACTAATACTCGACCATCTATAATGTACTACAATTCTAGCAAATAAATTTCATTTAATTTAAAACTGTAGTCGTAACCCGACTGCTACAAGATTTGTAGAATTCGTACGAATTCTCATAGAAATTTACAACGGATATTATAGTTTTACAGTTTTCCTATTTTGTGGAGCAGTCCACAAATAAATCTGACATTTATTACGTTCGGGACTCAGATCTTATTCCATTGGATAGTACATTTAATGGTTTTAGGTACCTATCAAGTAAAGACATACGAACACTAAATGACATGTCTGCACGTACATTTCGAAAGCTACCAATGATTTTATCTGATAGTGGCATGTCCGTCCACTGCCCCAGGGCTGTCAGCATCACTACTGCTTTGCATATTTAGCCTATACTTTGACAACTGGGTAATATTTTTTCACCACAAGGTCTTTTCTGATACGGGGACATCGTTTCGTAGTAGTAGATTCCAGTGCAATGATTCTATACGTCGCCGCTTCGGTTATTAATTTAATAAATTGTGTCTGTCTGAATCTTGCTAAATGTTTGTGTCTCTATGTCTCTTCATACGCAGTAAATAGTTCCAATATACGAGTGAAGATATCCCCCAACTTGTCCTTCAGAACTATGCACTGGAAACAACTGACCGTCTACAGTCATTAACTAATGTTACATCTTCTTTGTCCGCAGCCGGAGTGAGTCGGCTCTGAACAGCCCAACGGAGCCTGACGTATCGCTTGCGGCATCCCTCACCGACCCTCTGGAGGCGCACACCTTGGACGAAGCCAGGAGGAGCATCAGGTAACATACCTACAGTCAATTGGGATCAAGGTTTTGCAGTCTAATGGAAGAAAACTACACACTAACTTATTGAGTACCGTAACGCCCCCTAACTAGGTTGACAGATGACAATGAAAAGGTAGCCGGGTTTAGACTGGCTATGAAAGGCTTAAGGACAAGGTTTTGTGGCGCGGTAGGGAGAGGCCTATCTCCGGCAGTGGACTGCAATTAGCTGATTTGAGGTATTGAGTAAGAGTAATGGATCTTCCCCAAAGCGATGCCCAGTCTAGCAGCACTATTTTAAATTTTCCGAATTAACAAAAATTTACTTTAAAATGTGCAGTCAACGGTACTGGGAACACGAACTACAACTTTTCTAGAACATGAACTTTTAAAGTTTGAACTCATACAAATATCCACCACATCAGTTATGCTGTCTACAACCCTTAATTAGAAGGAATTATTATGTTAATATGTATAAATAGAGCATAGATACTGCTTTCGGGATAATAGCGAACAGAAAAAATACGAAATGGACCAAATCTTACTTATCGGCTCATGTAAGTGAGACCTTGACTTCTCACATGACTTGGAAAAGTTTTCTGCGAAAATAAGTTGGAAACAATATTAGATATTTATCGTATCGGTCGAATTACTACAGAACACACGACACGTATGAAGACTTGCCGATGAAATCTCTCGAGGATATGTGCCACAGTAAAGTGATTCTGTTGGGGATATTGACAGCTTAATAGATATTGGCAACTGATACTATGTTTCAGTTGGTTTAATAGCCTTCAGAATAAGTCGATGTAGATTTGTATTTACTTTTTCTTTTTTTAAACCACTAATTTTCTCATGTTACAGAGATCTTCGGATGAAGTATCGTGCTCAGGCTCACCAGCTCCTAACATGGCGTCGCGCGCACCGCACTCAAGAGGAACTAGTCACCCGCCTGCAGAAGGAGAAGGCGGAACAGCTCAAATCTCTCTCCAGCCAACTTCTGCTCTTCGAGTCGCGCCTCGTACGCAAACAGAAGGAGATCAGCAGCATGCTCGCGCTACGGGAAACAATCATCATGAAACAACAGAAAGTTATAGAATCTCTTCAAGCCAAGCTACTCGATAACGGTATAGAATCACAAAATATCCCAGATTTCAGGGACATGCTCCAAGACTCCCACATCACTGGAGACTTCGATTCACTCAATGATTCAGATTCTGCTGTAATCATGGAAGATGTTGACTTCGACAGCAGTAACACCCCCAATGTGCCACGATTCAGGTCGACGAACCCCGATAGCGTCACCATTGTCCGGTCAATATCGGATGCCATAGACCCCAACCTAAAATACAGCGTGGTGCGGCGGTCGAATGGCTTTCTACGAAGACCAGAGATTCTGGAAACTGTGTACAGCGTAGAAGAGGAAGTTGACGGAGATTCCACTAAAGGTCTCAGTGCGCAGAACAGCACAGAGAAAGAACTGAACGACGCCAACAAAACTGATGAAGAGAAGTACAAGGAAACGAGCCTCCTCGCTCAAAGGCGGGATAACTTTCGAATGAGGAGCGTAGTCCTGACCGCTGAAGTCAAGAGCATAGACAACGATAAGGAGCTAAAACCGAAAAACGGTAAAGAGGTGTGGTCTTATACTTATGTGCCAAAGAGGATGATGCCGGCGAACGAATCTGATGACGATGAGGGCACGTCGAATGCCGAGAGTGATGAGGAGCCGGAGCCGAAGTCGACCCACGTGGTGACCTACAACCGAGTGATGTCCAACCACAGGAACGTGACCAAACCCAAGGACGTGAAGTACAAGCGGATAAACAAGGCCAAGTCGAAGAGTTTGGAAGAGCTGCGAGGGAGGCTAAAGAACTGGGTGGAGAAGGGCAACAAGCTGTCCAACATACCTTTAGAGCACGCGCAAAGTTACGCCTAAACGGAAAGTTCCTTATAATTAAGTGTTGAATTCTGCGTGAGTCGCTTCTCAAGTGAACGGGGATTTACTTTACATCACAGATTAAGTAGATCACAATTAATGGTAGGATCCAAGTACCTTTTAAAGTAAGGGTTGTAACCAGCTTTACGACGAAGGCAAATCTATTGAAAATATTCTTGATACTCAGACTATTGTAAATAAATATTTCTTGTATGTTGAATAGATATTGTGCAACATTAAACTAGGGTAAGTTAGTTGTTTGTTTTCCGAGTTTTCTATTGTTTATGAACTAGTGTCTAACACTAATGTTTTAACTTTTAAAGATACATTTATTTACGAAGATAAAGAAGTATTTACTCGTAGTGATTGATGTACGGAATGAATACAGTTTTATGTACTCTCCTATATATCTCAATGTGTCAGATTTATATTGATTATTGGCCTAGAAAATATATTCTTAAAATAGATTCAAATAACTCATATTTACAATTTTTGAGCTTATAAATGGACAGTGTAATTTCAATGTTTGAACGTAATTTTTGAAATAATAGATATCATTTTTCATTCCATTCGCTTACCCTCAAGGGTTTTGTCGTAAATAAAAAGCAATTATTCATCTTCTCATGAATAAAAAAAATATTCATATTATAATAGTACAAATAGTTTTTCAAGTAATGTTCTATAAACAATAGAAAACTTAGAAAAAAAAGTATATTTTCGCGCGCACGACTGATTTTGAGTATTTCATTTTAAAATATATAAAAATTTGTATAAAAAAATCGCTTGATTGGAATTGAAAATTTCCTGTGATTTTGTGATTGTCTCGTCAAATTGTTTTCGCCAATTCGTTGTTACGTAAGATAATAAATGATAAAAAGCAGAATAATAATTATTATTCTGGAGATTTATAATAATTTAGATATTTATTGTCTCGGTGCCAATTATTAAAATAATTTTTCTCTTGATAATAAATAGTTAATATTTTTTTCCGTATACAGGCTGTTCGCTTATATTTTGCCATCTTCGTTTCATAGAGATATAAAATGTTATATAACATCGATGAAAATGACATTTGATTAACGATGTCCAAGTAATTAACTACTTGTCTATCTACGACTTAAAATTAATCATGAAAATTAATCCTATGGTAATACTGTACAAAGTGTTGCTGCTCAAATATTTTAATAGTCCCAATCTCAAAAACTAATTAATCCTATCAAAGAGGTTTATCAAATTAAATAAATGAAAGTCTAATATTTTAAGAAACATGACCTCAGCTGATCAGACTCAAAGCTAATATAAAAATTATATAAAAAATACACTTTATATTTTCTCTCAGATATAAAAGTCAAATTAACTTAAGACTTTTTCTCTCAAATTAATTTACAAAAAGGTTGCTAAAACTTTTAGGCAACGTTACGCTAATTGGTAGTACTAAGTACAGCCATGTGCTTCGTTTACACGCGCCAATTTACTTCTAGTAATTAGTAGATAGTAGTGCAAGTGTCCGTTTACTCTTTCGTTCAAGTCGAACACGTGTTTTTATTGCTTTCACGTAATAATACAACGTGTTTTAGTTGATTTGAACAAATCTTGGAAACTTAATAATTTTAGTTGGGATAAAGTTTTATTTGTTTCAAACTAGATTCGGGATTTTGTGGCTCAAGTCCTGTTATTGACCATTAACGAGGCAATAGTGATATTTATTTTTGATTTTTATTAAAAGGGTAAAACATCATACGTGTTTTTATGCTATGGACAAAATTAAAAATGATTTTAATTTTGAGCATAATAATATTGATTTGAATCAAAATTAGCTATTAAAACTTTGACAATCTAAGACTTTCCCAATGAGAAAGTAGTATTATGCCAAAATGACTTGTTTTACATAATTATTAATCAATGATTTACGAGTTCATCATGCACATTCGTAAGCAAATCTAAGCATTGTGTCCGAAATGAATCGCCAAGCATGATAACAAAAAATATTAAAGAGTTACAGATATTAATCGGTCTAGTTCAGACACAATGTAAAAAAAAAGCTACTGAATAAAGGCTATAACATTTTCAATAAGCGAGCAGCCTGTATACATTCTACATATCACTTTCCGCTGTAAAATGGACGATAGCTTTGGAAATATATTTTAATATAATAACTGTGTACACCGCATTCCTAATAATAGTCAAACACTGATATTGAATTGAAAATAAATATATCAATAAACAATTTTTGTTTGGTTTTATTTTCGAACTCCTGAAACCAGCTGAAACAATGAAATATTAATGGGAAAGGTAGACAGGTAAGAAAAATTATTAATAACTATAACTAGGTTTAACTGTAACTTGAATATTCTTGCAATACCCAACAAAGAACAAAATATACTTACATCGACTTACTGTAGTGTTACAGTACGACATCTTTTTTTTTTAATAATAATATTTTTATTTCAGAAAAAAACACATGTAAGCTTCACAAAAACAGATTCAAGTACTGGATTCGAACAAGATTTGTTGGGCGCAACATTAAAATGCTTAATAAACAAATAAATAATACTACATACTTATAGTGCCATACTATAAGTATGTGCCCGACCCAGTTCTCGATGATGGTAATATCATGTTGTATTGGGATCGATCTATCGTCACTGACAGGACTATTGTTGCCAATAAACCTGACATTGTGGTGATAGATCGATTGGAGCGTCGCGCAATGATTGTTGATATAACGGTTCCGCATGACGAGAACCTCGTGAAAGCAGAGAAAGATAAACAATTCAAATATCTAGATCTGGCTCACGAGGTTGTCGACATATGGGACGTGAGTACAGCAGTCATTGTGCCAATAGTCGTGTCGGCCAATGGCTTAATAGCCAATACCCTCGACCAACATCTGAGGAGGCTCTCGCTTGGCAGCTGGATCAAGGGCTTGATTCAGAAAGCAGTACTTCTGGACACGGCGCGTATCGTTAGGAGGTTCCTCTCTCAAGAGCCCTGACCACCGGTAGCTCGGACCCTGTTCCTGACGCCGGTGGGCTACTATGTTTTATATTTTTAAATGTTTTTTATTTTTTTTATATGGAAATATTTAAAAATGTAAATTATATGTTTAGGAAATGAATAAAGGAAAAAAATTAAAAAAAAAATATATTTTATTACCTTAAATAATTGTACAAGAAACACTTATCTAAGCACTATGCAGCGTTACAACTAGGGAAAAGAGTGGTTTCGATGGGCTCTGGCACCCAATGTAAGATTTAACTTGTGTTTAGGGTGCCAGCGTCCTCGCCTATGGTTTGAACATGTAACATTAGTTATAAGTCGAACATAGTTTATCATCATTAAATTACAATATTATTTAATAACTAGCTAATGCAACCAAGATGTGGCCTATTTACATATCTCTGTGTGGCTGTGTATATGTGTGTGAGGGATAGATAGTTACGGTGAAAAATTGTGTTTTTGTAAAAAATAAAATATAATTATAAACAAACTGAACTAAATGCTAAGTATACAAATGGAATAAAAGATGTGCTTTTGTGAAGCAAAATACCACATTACCTACTCAGAGAGTTGCAAACTAAAAGAATCGAAAACTTATATCAGGGTCCAAAAATTATTATCACATATTGTCTTTCAGGTATTTACACATTTATAGTCCTAAAGTACTCAAGCCGAGATCTAAAAACGTTACTTAGCACTTTGGCTAAGAGTTATTCCCAGGGACGGTTACCGTTACCACAAAAATACCGGTAAAATTACCAAAACCTTAACGTTATGCTACGTTACCTAGTAACGTTAAAAATATCGTTAAATCATACGATTTACCGGTATTTAAATAGCGTTACCAGTAGCGTTACTTCGCTAAAAACTAATAATTTCTGGTGCGACGTTGCCAAACCGAACGTGCGCCGCGAGTTCTTTAGTTCGGCTCTTCTAATCGGAGTGGCAACAGCTAGCATTTTAGGACGATCGGACGGATACCTACGAAAACGCGACGGCTCGCGCCTTTTTCATTTTATAAGACGTCTGGTCACACAAACATGGCGAACACCAAATACATCTATTTGTTTTGTTGTTCTAATTATTAGTTGTTTGTGTAAAAAATATCATTATAGGCCGAAAGAAGTGCAACAAAGTATATCAGTATAACTATAACTTTTTAAAGAATAATAAATCTACTTACCTTCCATGCCATGGTAGTGGATCATACGAAAAGTAGTATAGTCTATGAAAAAAAGACCTAGAAAAAATTGACCACAATCCTTCGCCTAATCAAGCCTTCGGGACCCGGTGGGATGAGGGAGTAGTAGTGTAGGGAACACCATGGGATACCTCAATGGCATTGACCTTGAGATCAAGGTCAAAATTCCAAAAGTCAAGACCCGCGGTTCTCAGGAACAGTAACAGGTCATTTATATTCATGGTTAGTGACCTTGTGGTCAAAGTCAAGTGACCGTAGGGTCAAGGACAAGTGACTTTGAGGTCAAGATCAAGTGATACTGGAGGACTTGAAACCTTGGAGTTCAAGGTCGAGTGACCTGTCTTTGAAATTCCAGTGCCTTGACACTCCCGACCCCATGACTTCGAGCGCAAAAACAGTGTTTCTTTTTCTTCTAAATTTGCTTATATCTCGAAAACGGTGTGTCCTATCGCAAAAATAATAAAAAAATTGCCCCCCTTAATAACCCCATTGCGCGTAATTCCCGACATGTAGGTAATAATTAATTACGAAAAAATCAAATTTTATTATCCATACAAAATAAAAATATACAGGCTTATCAATTGTAGGTGCCTTTATTAAAGGATTCCTTCGACATCGTTTTTACGACAAACGGTTGGTCAGCCAAAAAACACCAAGACGCTTTTATATTTAGGTGGTATATACGTTAGAATCGAGAAAATAAACGATTTGCTAAAATAACACTTTTTTGGCAAAAAAATTCTGAGTCTTTTTTTCTCAGTGCCCCGTTACATACACTCCAACCGAATGTTCCACTATGGAACTGTGAAGAAGGTACCAGAAAGTTGTGGAACTTTCTCGAAGGATGGTTCAGTATATAAATAGCTGTCGTGTTTGCGGGAGGAGTCAGCCGCCCGATACAAACCATCACGTATCAGTATGACTCGCCGACGGTATACTCTAATCACCCCCGACGATTCCATCACCCTCCATCAGGAAAGCAGTAGGGAAACCTGTAATTTACGCAAACACAAGCCGGCATCATTCCGACCTCACCGTCGAGGTCCGTCGCGAAGTAAGTGTGTTCAAGTAATCATTGCAGATGCATCGCAGAAACAATACCTATTACACGCCGAAGCTAGTTGTACTAACATCGTAAGATGCTAGACTCCCCACCGACATCGTTAGAAAGAGATAGGCGAACAAATTACCGGTATACGTATTGTTACTTTTACCGATACTAATATTAGTTAATAGGTAACGTTAACGGACTTACGGGTATCGTTATAAATATCGTTACTTTTGTAACGTTAACATAACGGTAATCGGTAACGTTAAGAAAAAAGTAACGGTAATTCGGTCCCTGGTTATTCCTGTGAATGTTGCAAAACTTTCGAAATACAGATGACGTTTGACAGGCAGGAACGTGTCTACCAAGGCACGCGCTAAGTAACGTTTATAGATCACGGTCAGTGTAGATACAACAAATCAATACTAAACGAATATTTATAGTAAACATAAGATTTAACGAGCGGCTCAATATCGGCCGCTGTAACTTACCTCAAGTTTATGACCCACTCCGCGATCTCTTGTGCAGTAAAACGGTAAAATGTTTAGTATCTCACGTTTTATGTCATACTATACACAGTACAGTATTGGTCAATATCTTTTGAAAATGGCGTGGGTTTTGAGAGCCGGGGCTGTCTGGATGAGAAAGGCCGGAGACCGCTGACTGGGTGGTGTGGCTTCGGAGAGGCTTATGTACAGCAATGGATAGTTGATTCAT
Organism: Noctua fimbriata; assembly: GCA_905163415.1. NCBI lineage: Eukaryota > Metazoa > Arthropoda > Insecta > Lepidoptera > Noctuidae > Noctua > Noctua fimbriata. The sequence goes on from LR990922.1 coordinate 3,179,408, forward strand.
GATCCAAACCAACATCATCATCTGCCTGGCCTTTTCTCAACTATGTTGAGGTCGGCTTCCAGTCTTACCGGATTCTGCTGAATACCAGTATTTTACATTGAGAGACTGCCTATCTGACCAACCAGTAAGTACTGGGTAATACGATATCCCATTGTAAGACTGGTTGTCAGACTTTCGGGCCACTGACTACCTGTAACGACTCTCAAAGATCTAGAAATCAGACAGCCGGGACCAATGGTTTAACGTGCTTCCCGATACACGGGAGAAACTCGGTATGTAATGGGTGGTCAGCCATCCACGGACCAACCTAGGCAACCTGAAGATCGACTTGAGCGGCCATTTAGCCACGAACTCATCTCGATCCACATTCAGTTAAATACTAAAATAACCCATAGAATTGGCTACTTTTTCGAAGTCAGCAAATGGCTTAGGTTTTTTTTTCAAATCAAAACAAAATGGCCACCACCAGACTAGAGATTATCCATTTATGAAAATGGCCGCTTTCCCGCCAAAAAGAGTCGTAAGATGGATTTATTGGTTTGTCATTGTCTAGGTATTTTAGTAAGTATATTGACCATTCAATCCTAAAGATATAGGGACAAGATAAATAGCTGTTATTTATCTAGATTCCACAATATTGGTGATCGTAAATTGTATAAGTCTATCTGAAATCGTATCATCTTATTGACTCCTTTAGAACCTAAATCATATCATTCAATAAAATGACCACAGCTTCCAGACTCCATTCTCCGTATTAGGTATAGCTGAAACAATTTAACTGATGTTTCTACTAAATTCAATGTTGTCTTATCAGAGAAGCCAAACCTTTTGTAAAGACGTGAAATATGAACAAACTTTGATAGAAACCGCTGTAAACTTTGTTCGTCGCTTTATTTTTGTTGTAAGCTAAAGTCAATATTTTATATGGAAGAAATTTCCGTTTTTCTCGTTTTAAGGTCTAAGGACTTTAGTAAAGAAGTCACTGGATTCCTACATTGAGGTTATTGGTTCATCATCATCATCATTTCAGCCGAAAAGTCCACTGCTGGACATAGGCCTCCCCCAAGAAGGGGGGTTTTGCCATAATCGCCACGCTTGGTATTATATTCGCTTTGTATTAGGTTATTGGTTAGTCAAAATTAAATAGCACAGGTAATAGGCAATTTTGACTGTTCGACGGAATCACTGACTTAGCAAGCGGCTTATGCGCTAGGAGTTAGGAGGTAAACGACAGCGAATATCATAACCACGGAAGCTTACATCGGTACCTACTTTACCCCTCTTGTAATTCGCAAAATACTTAAAGCGTGAAATAGATATGAGTTTTGCATAATTTATTTATTACTAGCTGTGCCCGTGGCTTCGCTCACGTGAGCGCGAATGCTTTTGGCATTACCAGGGAATATTACATGAAAATAATACGAGGGTTTGAACATGCGTCCCATAGTATACAGAGCGATCATGAAACCGCTAGGCTGTTTACTCCGTTGACATGAGTTTAAAATAGCGGTTCTCATGCACGTCATGGCTAAAACGTCAAACAATTGAAGAATACAGACATAATGCAATATTGCTTACCCCCTTAAGCAAGTGGCGCGACAATATATAGCCTAACATTTGAAGAAGCCTATAAGGAATTTTTGTGCAAAATTTGAACAGGATCTATGCAGTAGTTTTTGCGCCATTTCGGAACATCGATTTGGATTTTTACGATTTTATTATAATAGATTAGTCAAGAAGTGTTTTACAAAATTGCTTTCAAATAGGTAAAGTGTTACCAAAAGACATGCGCTAAGTAGTAATATGGATGGCATAAGTATTAAAATATGGATGGTTATAATAAAGTAAACCGTACCTATAATAAGAATAGAGAAAAAAGATGTTATGGTTAGAAAGAGTGAGATGACTACTAATAAAGAAGTATGAAAAAAGAAGACATGCTGCACCAAACCCAAATACGCTAGGAAAAGGGCAAAAGAATAGTGCTGAAGGAAACTTACGGTGGAAGCGTCAGGGTAGCGAGCGAAATTCAAATTTTCTTACATTTTTTTGCAATTTGCAGGTCAGTGTCACAATCATGTATGTTGATGAAAAATGAGTCGCGCCTGTAACACGTTTGTAGATCATGCAACCCTATTCCGTAACGCATATATATATATAACTGACGCTTCCACCTTAACAGTGTCCTATTCACTTAAGTAAGGTAAGCTTTAATTCATCTTTCAAAGAATTTGTAGATCATCTTAGCACCCAATCACGATAAATAAATGTAGCACATTGTTCAAGCAAATCAACTACAAAAAGAAAACAAATGAATCCATTCAGCACCACAAAAGAAAAGATTCCCCTTACTAAACAATTTGTACAAAATTGAATCAACAATTTGCGAGCTCCACTCACAAAGCGCGACTGTACCTAATCATGGCCGGTGGGGTGATTGGTACCCCTACCCCTGGTACCCAAGTACCCCTTAGTACCCCAAGAGCCCCTGATAGAATTACTTTGGCTGAATGTCTCGAATTCGCGCCAATTCTTCGTCTCGTTTCAAAAGCGTTGATTAACCGTTTGATGTCAATAGGACTTTTTGTAAAGATTTTTTACCATAGAATAAAGATTGAGACCTGTACACTTAGACTATAGGTACTGTTTTATTGGTTACTAGCTTTTGTCCGCGGCTCCGCTTGCGTTAATTTAGAATTTGACTATCATTTCGGGTTGTACTCCTACTTGTAATAATATAATTCAATTATGATTCGAAAGACACGTGGCGCCATCTATTATCATAATAACGTTAGTGTTGTTTTCCTCGGGAACAGTAAGTACTTTTTTTCAGGAGGAAAGGTACTCCATGTCCGTGTCTGTACACCTGACAAGGCATATGCAAAATTTCAGGATGATCGGTTCAGTGACTTTGGCGTGAAAAGGTAGCAAGCAAACAAACTTACTTTCGCATTTATAATACCTATTATTAAAGATAATATTAGTAAGGATACAAGATTTTTGATACCGAAACTTTTATTTTGTGTAACAGGCTAGCGGTACTTTAGTATTTCGTTACTACTACCAATAATTATACAAATGGACAATAAATAGATTATTTTGCTAAGAGTGCCGTAGGACAGTGTTGCCAATTTAGCGGCTTTGTCGCCAGAAGTGACTTTTGTTTAAGTGTTAGCGACAAAAGAAAAAAAACTTTCTAACGACTTTTAATATTTTAGGACTGGAATTTAAAGAAGTTGGCAACACTGCGTATTTAGTATTTAGGTGAAAACTATCGAAACTCCTTATGCTAGTGCAGCTCAAGCACTGATTTGCGGCCTCCTATACCTTTTTCTTCATGAGAACTTTGAACAAATCATAAAACCTAATTCGAATAGGTATTGTCTAGAATCTTTTATTTTAAGTGCCTATTATGTGTTTTAATTTAAATGAATAACGGTTTTTCATAACAAAACTGAAAAATCTCAAAGAATAAAATACGCAAGGTATTAGTTCAAGTAATTTTGACATAAATAACACTTAAGTGCCTCATATTTCTTAAGAATTTAAACTAATGAATCTTTAGAAACCACAAATGAAAACAAAAATATGATGAATACAAAGCTAAGAAGAAAAGTGGTTTCAATTTAATTACCAAAACTGAGCTATTTAATTTCTAGAAATGCTAGTCAAAATAAATACCATCTTTCATAAAATGTAGGAGCCGTAGTGCCCCAGTAGTAACTGCCCCGATGGACGTTCAGGGTTCGAACTCAGGCAGGAACATGACTTTGTATAATTTGTCGCCACCCCCACTTCTCTCAATGCAGCAAGGGCGACATCGTGAGGAAAGCGACATTTCTTAGAACCAAAAATTCGAGACAAGTCTCATCATCATCATCATCATTTCAGCCGAAAGACGTCCACTGCTGGACATAGGCCTCCCCCAGGAAGGGGGGTTTTGCCATAATCGCCACGCTTGGCAGGCGGGTTGGCGATCGCAGTATGGTTGTTATAAAACACAGAGAACGCTGCTGCCCATTCTCTGGTAAGTCCCTTAGACGCCTCTTACGACACCCACGGTAAGATATGTGATGGTGCTATTCTTTACGTCCGGACACCAAGACACAAGAGACAAGTCTACTTATCTTTTATTTTAAAATTAAGTACCTAACCTACTAACCAAAGAATTGACATCAACTTTGGAATAGGCAACTAGATTCTAATAAACTTAAATTGAATTTTGTCTCCATAATCAGATTTCCCAGGAGACGCTATCAGTTGGAACCGAGACGATACCGCTGACACTTCTAATTAGTATCGGTACCGGTATCCGAATACCGCAATGACGACTATTATTTGATGAAATATCTTTAAACTGCAATCGAAGATTATTGGATTTTTGACGGTCTACATCAAGCTGTGGTTAAGCCGTTATGGCAACAATATAATATATTTCCTAGTCAGATTTAGGACAATATTTTCAGTTTTTTTTTAAATGCATTGCAAAAATCCTGCCGCAAATCTTCAGGGAAGAGATGATACAAGAACCTACTCTCGAAGAGCACTGGGAAATAATTCCTGAAAAAAATCCAAAAATCTTTACAGGCACTCTCTCTCTCTGTTAGGCAGGGGCGTAATAATCCCACATTTCATCATTTCTTTTTGTAGTCATTAATATCACATGACACTCGACACAAAGCTGATTGACAGCAAAAAAAAACGACTACAATACAAATTGTTCATAACAATCTTCTAATTAGAAAAGCGCATATCAAAACGAAATATTTTAAAAGATTCTTCTTAAAACTAATTTTAAAATAAAATAATTAAAACTCGCACAACTTTCTATTGCTCATTACTTTAAATATTCTTATTATAGAGAATCTTCCATAATCCTGTGTCTACTTCGAGAGAACGAAACTTTCGTAATTAAGATGTCAGATCGATCTCAAAGTGTCTTAATAATTAGAAGGTTCAGCGTGAGTTGAGTCGAGCTCAACTTGAAGTGAGCCGTGTTGAGCTCGATTTGAAGATCCAGGTGCAATTAGAGCGACTTTGAGAAGCTTAACTTATGCAGAACTTCGAGTTTCTAGAGGCGTTTGAGCATTAGATGCACGGAGCTGGTAAATTGGTGATGCGTGCGTGCGTGTGCGTGCGAATGAGGACTAAGTTTTATGGGTTTTTCTTGTATTTTTTTTTTCAGGTTATTTATTTTCTTTTTTGGTCAGGAAATACATTCAACTAGTCAAGGAAATTTACACTCAACTACAATTCGCCATACACCGCTTCTGCCTTCTGAGGAAACTCGGAATGTAATGGGTGGTCACCCATTCACGGACCAACCTAGGCAAGCGCGGCTTGACCTGAAGATCGACCCGAGCGGCTGTTATTATTTAACTACGAGCTCCTTGTTTGTTAGATGCCAACCTATAATTTAATTTGCATCCCACATAGTTTTGCGTGGGACGAAAATAATGTCGTCCGGAATTGAATGAAGAAAGTTTTCCTAGAAATAAACAGTGTTTCTATTTATATTTCCTCTTGCTTCATTAAAGATTCCTAGATAGCAATTATCGGAAAACACAGACTCTGGTGGGATGAAGCAACACGTAACACTCATCAGTTTCAGTTTCCCGATAATTTTGTGTTTCCAAGAAGCCTTACCATATACATATATACGACTATGTCTTTCTTAGTAGATATACGTAGTTAAGGTGGAAGCGTCAGGGTAGCCCGCGAAATTCAAATTTTCTTACGTTTTTTGCAATTTGCAGGTCAGTGTCAGGTTCGCTCGAGGAGTGCCCTGCATGAGAGTCTGAACGACGGGTTCTGGTAGCCAAGATCGGGCAAGACCTGTCTCTGCCAGCCATAGTTGGGGCTATGCTGGCGGAGTCTGACAACTGGAGGGAGGTGACCTCGTTCTGTGAGACCGTGATGGTCCAAAAGGAGGCTGCCGAGCGGGATCGTGAGAGAGCCGATCCCAGTAGGAGAAGAAGTCGTCAGGGAGGCAACCGCCTCGCCGCTTAACACGCGGAAACCCCGCCTGCATTACCTAAAGCAGGTGGGACACTGAGGTCACGGGCGTTCAGAGTGGGGACTCTGTGCGCTCACCGAGTGATCTCGGAGATGACCGGCAGCACAGTGGTCACGTGCTGCCGTGCACACTTGCACAGCGAGGCTCAGGGGAGATCTCTGTATAGTCGCCCCAGGGATGTGCCTTAACAGGCGTTGCACAGAGGGGGCTCCGGACAGGTCTTTTAAGAGGAAACGGTGCCTCCTCTCATGTGCGGACGGTGACCACCGGGGTGGGTTTAGTGCGGTAAAAATCCCACACTTCCCGGTCTTATCCCCAAAGACCGGTCGCCTTTTGAAGGTTTCCCCCCGAAAACAAAAAAAAAAAAAAGTTCAGTGTCAGGTTGTATCTTGATTAAAGTAACACGTATGAAATCGTGAAAACAATCCACTAATTTCATTTAAACCCATTGAATGACTTTTTCATGAAATAGTTATTGAATGGGGTTAAATGAACTTAGAGGGTTGCATTAATGATTTTAATGATTATAATTCTGTAACTACATACGTGTTACTTGCGCGACTCATTTTCTTATCAATATACAACCTGATACTGACCTGCAAATTGCAAAAAACGTAAGAAATGATGAATTTCACGGGCTACCCTGAAGCTTCCACCTTAAAGGAATATGGTAAGTAAGGTAAACAGCTTCGCAATCTGTTTTCTCAACATATTATGTGTGTACTTTAAACCCACACATAAACTTCTGTTTGCGCTACACGTTGAAACATAGGTTAATGATATAATCAACAGTACTAGTAATTCTGGAATCAACATAATTTACATTAGCATAAAATTGATACCTCTCCTCCCAGGGAGGAGACTTATGTCTAGCGTTAGATGGACTCCCAGTTGATATAACGATGATAAACTTGATATGTAAAAATAATTTCAATTTGAAAAAACGACTTCAAAAGTCGAAAAATTGATTATTAGGTCTACTTATTATTTAATAATACTCTCTCAAAAAAATGTTTTACCAGGGTAAGATAGAACCCCACAGCCTTAAGTGTGGCCTCGCTTCCACATCTTGTATATTAGATGTAGCTGGCTGAGCTTTACGGCCCATATACCGAGCCTTGGTTAAATATTCAGCTAGGATCTTCCTTATTACGGATACAGCAAGATATGTGTTCCTGGGAAATGCCGTAGAGGAATAATAGTAGACACCTTAGAAAGAAAGAAAGAAAGAAAATATATTTATTTGACGCAGGTACATGACGTGCATCACACAAAATTACAAAAAAAATAATAATAACAAAACACAAATAAAACAAATAAATACAACAGGATGGAACAAAAAAGAAAAAAATTAACAGCTTGCACGTCGTGACTGCGACAAGCAGGTTACCACTCAGCATGATGCTGTGCTATGGGGGCCCACAACACAACGCTAGTTTTCAGTGGTCACCCGTGAAAAAAACGTACGGAAGCCAAGACAGCATAAATATTTTTACATAAATATGATAATAAAATGAACAGTACTTGGGTTATACTTATAATATAAAACAACTACCTCTAGGAAATATAATAAACACTACAAAAATATACAAGTTTGTGTGCAGGCTAACCAAAATAAATACAAATATAAGCATTATGCTAAATGTCGTGAGGAAAGTTCTGGGTATAAATGTGAGTGGCTGTAAGGGTAGGAGGAAGCCCAAAGAAACGATGGATGGACTATGTGAAGGGCGATGATATAAATGAGGATAGATAGAAAAGAGGTAGGTGCTGATATGACGAAGATATGTTGCGCCGACCGTGATGTTTGGGGGACTGCCATATGTAATTTTGACGTTCCGAAAATGTTGATTGTTTGTTTTCAATTGAATATTAAATGACTTAAGCTTTGACTTGATTAGGCACTCCGAGATTCAACTCATTTCCAACAAAGTTACCAGAGAAGCACCCTAGTTTTACACTCCTATAGCTGCAGTGAACAGTTTCAAGTATTGTTGTTGGTGTCCGACCCTCATAGTTTCAACATTTTCACATATAATATCAAGTAACTTTGATCTACATTCGCACTTGGTCTCGTAACTATGCCACATAAGATAATTTTAATGCTTCAAGAATGTTGGAAGCTGTATACTCTCATACTGACTAGGGTTACCATTTCGCAATTTAATCATTCCTGACAAACAACACACACTTACAAAAAAGTCCGGATATTTTACGTAATGGTCGGTCTTTTACAAAACTCATTTACCTCTTTTTGTTTCAAACAAGACATATGTAACATCACTCCTACATTCCCCAAAGGGTTAGGCAGTGGTGTGCCTAAATAACATTCCTTTACACCGAAAAATTCGGTTAAATGACAAGGCTGGACAAAGTCCGGTCGAGTGTCCAAAAGCTGGACATGTCCGGACAAATCTAGAAGGATGGTCATTTTAATCCCGACCCAATTCTATGAACCATTAATTTGATACTTGAAAACTTACGACTGTTTGCAGACGTCCGATTTTATAGATCTACAAGTTGAAGGAACTTCTTTATATCACCGATAAATCAATATTCTATCGTTTCAATGGTTTTGCGTCAGATGAAAGATGGGAATTGTCGATGAACAGACATCCCACTCCTTCTCACTGCACCAAACCAGCAGAACATCTTTCTCCTGGACAGGAACTGCAGTGGCCAATCTGGAAATGTCTTAAACGTTGTTCGCAGGTTGGCCGCTGTAGAAATAATCTGGCCAAATGGGGTATCGACCCGTCCTAAATACAATGTCAGTGTGGAGTCTGCAGGATATTTCCGACCTCCTTTCTTGCCTATCCTGCACCTTTCAGGATTTGAACGAAGCCAACGACAGAGCTGTGCAGGTGGCTATATACTGGTCGGGTATTATTTGAGTCTATCGTCACGCAAAGAAAAAGATGAATGGTATTGCCAAAGCATCCTTCAACTTTTTGTTTGTGTTTCTCCGGAGGGAATGGCAGAAAACGGAATTATTTAGTTATTTGTTTGAGGAACGAAGGGAATCAAATCAGTAACTTTGAGTTCAGGTGGGACTTTGTTGTTACCTTAGGTAGGTAAATATGTTATACAATAAAGTATGATCTATTGCTGAAATGATTGACTACGCCCAGAGGTAAGCTTAACTGCACATCAGTGGTAACTAAATCATGATAAGCTGGCCTTTTATTCTTCTGAAACTCCGTACTGCGTTGGGCCAGGGCTATATGAAAGCGACTGGCGTGCGGTTGTCTGTACCAATAATCTTAGTAAGATGCTATTAAGAGCGTTTATAGAGAAAATGGGCAACGTCGCAAATATCTCGTCGCAAAGTCTGCAAACAGTCGTAAGTTTTCAAGTAAAATAGGTAAATACTTGACAGCTTTTTGCGACGTTGCCAACTTTTTAGATGAACGGTCTTTTGTAGAAATGTGGATATGTTACGGCAAAATATGGGTGAGAAAATAAACTGAAGATTAGCCGGCTAAACTTAAGTTGTAGCCTTTTCATTCAATGAACGCCTTTTGGAAAAATAAATATAACTATTGAATGACACTATAAAAAATCTTTCGGCGGTTGCTGACATCAGTGTAAGCGAGACAGTCATACATAAACCTTTTTCTAAGAATGGCGTTCGTCAATTTAAGCTTGCTTTGTTAAGAAATTTGGGTCAACCGTTGGTGAATAAAGCTTTTCATTCGCCTAAAATCCTCGCATTTGGGGTCATGTAAGACCCCATTAATGCTTTTATCATTTGAAGGGATAATGACACCCATTCTTTGTGAAATTTTCTATTTTAAATGCGGGGTTTAAGGTTACTGCGTAACAGAGGCGAGAACTCATGAGATTCTGCTGAATACGTGGAGCCTAGATTGGATTCAGCATTCATGTAGTCTATAAATCAAATCAAATAGCAAATATCGGTTATACAGACTACCAGAAAGGTGTGGTACAAAACTTCAATACCTACTCGATCCAAATGTAGGTATGGGACAGCTGAAAGTCAGCCTCGTTTATTTACAAAGTACAGAGGCGGACTTAATGCCATAGGCATTTTCTACCAGTCAACCTAAGCCGCCATTTACGCTAACGAGAGTATAAACATTCACAGAAAATATTGCAGTTTTTCAGAAAACGTCTGAAATAAAAGAGATGCCTTTAAAGAAAATAAACTCCCGTGCATTTCAAGGTAATGACATGTCACCGCTATGTTTTATAGCTCTCTGTGCTGTGGGTACCGCTGTATATTTTCTGAGCCTGATTTACAGTGAGTTGCAAGTGTGTTTTATCATTTCAGTTTTTGTATAAGATGAGAGTTTTTGGGATAATGTGAGCTTGAAAAAGTTGCTTTAAAAAATGATTCCTGGAAAGCAAAGTCAATTATTTGTGTAAATAAGGTACAGAAGGTTCTTAAAGATAAGGATCATCATCATCATTCTGCTGCCCTTATACCAACTTATTTGCGGTCGGCGCAGCATATCTTCTTCTTCCATACTTCTCTATTACTCGTCATCTCAGCAATCACCTCCTTTCTAGCCATATCATCCTTCACACAGTCCATCCATCCTAACTACATTTTCCTCATTCTTCCGCATCACATGTCCATACCACGATAACCGATTACCAATCAACTTTTTAAAGATAAGTATATAGATCTCTTATTCGGCCATTAATTTTGGCGTACTTTTACATAATGATGGGGGGTGGTGATCGTGGAAGGCCTAGAAAGTAACGTGACAATTTAGATTCAATAATTGCGGATTATGGAAGACCAGAGAACGGATGAGAAAGACTAATGTGGAAATTTCTGGGTCTTTGCTCAGCAGTGGGACAGTATAGGTAAAACAAAAATGATTAAGGGTTGTTACCACACCAATCGCTCAATCGTCGATGGATGCCATCGATCAATGGTAGAATGGATTAGTCGACGTCGAACGATAATTTCTCTTTCCACTAATCTATTCTACCATCGATCGATGGCATTGATCGACGATCGATCGATTGGTGTGGTAACACAATAAGGTTGACTGAGAGTAAATAATCTTGTTTTTTTCTTTGTCCAGCTGCGTAAAAGAGTTTTTCTCATAAAAGTTTCCAAGTTAAAAACATCTCTTTTCTTCACAATCTTGAGTGAAAATCAAAAATATCCTGAATAATCCTTTGGGTAGAGGTTCGTGAATTTCCAAAGGTCAAGGTCGTATGAAGAAACTGTTATCAACTAGCAAAACGTGACATTTAGAAACAAAAGTGGAAACTAATGAACAAACGTGACTTTTTACTAAACAGCACCGCTTGACCAACTGACGGTACCCAGTAATTGTACTAACGCAATTTTCTTTTGAAACATTGATAATTTTTAGGGTTCCGTCGTGGTTTTGAAAAACGGTATGCAGAGTACAGTTTGTTTAGCCCGCGGCGTTACCTGCGTTTTGTGCAAGTTACACAAATTGCGCAAAACTGGTTAAATGTATATACTTTCGCAATATAGTTCATTAGGGGCAATAACAAATATTTTGTGTTTCTGTATAAGAAGTCTCCTTGCGCACGCTCAGGTCTCAAGCCACGTCTTTGGATAAACCATTGAAAATATGAGCGAGCCTCGACCCCAAGCAGGCGCTTTTCTTTTTGTAATTTCTCACTACTGCTCTCAAAACCGAAGGCTTGTCATATTCAAAAACGTGTGGTGGATGCCTATCCCTCTCGCAGAGGCGAGGTCTGTTTCCCAGCAGTGGGAATGTTGGGCTGATGATGCATGAAAAAGAAATGACAAAAAGGACGAGTGAGTACTCGCACGTATCGTTAATTCATCTTCATAAGGTGCGAATTCATCATTTGAGGTGTTCGTCTGGATACAAGAGGTCAAAGAGGTTAATGTGGGTAAAATCCTTTGAGCTCCATCTGTCTCGACACATCTGTCAAACAAGACGAAGGGGTGTCATGATTATGGAGGTTATCATCTATTTGTTCAGCTGCGGGTTTGAAAATAATTATATATTATTTTTTTTAAATTGTAGGGTTGCAATATACTACTGAGACTGTGAAAATTATCATCTGCCTTGCCTTTTCCTATATATGTTGGGGACTTGGGGTCGGCGTCCAGTCTAGAGTATTTTAGTTAAATGGTGCGATGGCTATCTGACTTCCACTTACAAACTTTCTAGATCAATAATATTTTTAATTTAAATTACTAACCCAGCATTATTTTAATTTTGAGATTATAAATATGTAAGCAGCTTATACTGGAAGATTTATTATTTCTGTTTTTAAAGTACCAGAACATTCTTTAAAATAAAAAAAACATACGGAACCCACGCACCAGAAACGCACCTGACATCGCTTTACTTATATAAATCAATGCATGTGAATTATTTACAGTTTATATAGAGCACATCGTGGGAACTATTACATGTGTTTGTTTGTGTGAGCAAAATTAAAATAAATAAATAAACAATGAGGAATTTCGTGATTTTTGTTTTTGTTCTCTATTTGTGCCAGGTAAGGTTTATTTTGCTTTTTGAAACAATATTTTTTATTATACTACTAAGTTGTTTTGTTGTTTTGTTCATATTATTGCGTTGTGTTTATGTTCATTTGCGTTGGTGTAATCTTAAGTCCATTTTACATGTACAGACGCCAGCACATAAAGCTAGTACAATCTGTCAAATTTCTGTAATAGATTTTCAATGTTATTGCTAAAACAATAGGTTCAAGGTTGATTCGGAAAATTTGACAGTTTCTGGTAGCTAGTGGCGTCTGTACCGAATAGGTACAGTGGCGAGGTAATGCCAAGGTAAACCTGCACCTTCTGCGTGGGGGTGCACAGTGCACCATTTTTGCTCTGTCTAGGCGTTCTTCTAGTTTTGCGAAGACCTTCTACCTTGTCTTGTCTACATTTTTGTAAGGACACTTTCATTATTATTTTCAGAATGCAACAGCCTACTGCTGTTTCCGAGACCCTTTCATGCTGCCAACTACACCATGCACCAACTTGTGCGGCAACTCTTGCGCCAACGTCATGGCCAGCCCCTGCAGCTGCGGTGTCCCCTGCAAGTGCTTCAGAGACCCGGCCAACATCTGCAATGTTTGCGACACACCATCGCCAGTATGCCAATGTATGTCCAAGTGCGGCTGTGATGGTCTCAAGTACCCCATTTATTTCCCTGAGGTGGAGTATCCTGTGACTATACTGGAAATCAATCCGTTCTTTTATAAGACTTGTTTTTCTGTTTAAATGTTGAAGCAATAAATGTATGAAATAGTATGATGGTTTATTTTTATTATATATTTAGGGTACATCCAAATCAATGAGAGTGTGGGTGTACTATTAGGTAAATCTCTGCATAACCCTTCGGGGATTATAGGCGTGATGTTACGCTATGTTTGTTTATCCAAATCAATAGTGTATTTAGCGACATATATTTAAATATTTCCTGAGAATCAGAACACTGAAAAGTCAATCTTCGGTCTTTCAAAGTTTCTTTTCAGTAGCTGTTAAGTCCTCACACTGTTACAAAATAAATAGATTATTTAATGACAAAAGATGATAAATTAACTCCGGCTAAGATGTGTATGTCGCTATTAGGGTGCAAGTTTAGCATCTGCTAAACTAATTCCCTAATTGCGAAATACACTGTAATGACAATATGATTTTAAAAGATATTTCTAATTCATAAGGCATTCTGCGCCGATCCCAAATAATTTAGGATAAGGGCAGGAAAATGAGCAATCAACCATAACTTGCTTGGGTCTTACCTGTAAAAACAAATGTGTGTGTTCATCATCATCATCATTTCAGCCGAAACGTCCACTGCTGGACATAGGCCTCCCCCAAGTGTCGCCACATTGACCGGTCCTGTGCGACTCGCATCCAGCGGATCCCTGCAGCCTTCACCAGGTCATCGTGTGTGTTAAGGAATAATAAATAAATAAATAAACTACGTCATACGATAAGGGGGGGGGGGGGGTCGACGAATGTTATATTGTGTGACAAGGGTGGGATAGGTTCTAAATTTTGTGACGTCACGTTTCAAAATCTAATATTAATTTACACGAAATTTTAACTATTAACGAAAAACTTAAAAATATTTCCAACTCTATCTGTGTGAACATGTAAAATTTCAAAATATGTGACGTCACACTAGTGAAGGGGGAGTCTCACAAATGTGACAAACTTTCAAGTCCTTTTTTTTCGAAATAAGATAAGATAAAGTTTTATTTCTCACCACAATACATAGGGACATTATTTAGGTTTCGTGAACAATACATACGTTTTTTTATACTGTGGGAGACTGGTGCCTAAGCTAGACGAAAAGCCTGTATTTCAGGACACCAGATCTGCACCCCAACGGAAGCACATTTAAACAGAATTATGCACTCGTAAACAAATTAATGCAGTATATAATAATGAGCAAGAAAAAAATAAAGGATAAAAATATACATTACAAAAATGGCGATAACTAATTATTCAATCAGGGGTTAGTACGTTAGTGTATGTGTATGCGAGTGTGTGTGTAAGTGGAGGGCGTGTGTATGTGGTGGGTGTGTGTGCGTGTGAATAAGAAAGGGGAAAATTGTATAAATATGGATGCACAGAATTGTGATATATACAACATTAGTTTTAGTATATGCGAAACCTGATACACGTACTATTTTTATGTAAAGAATCTATGTACAAAATTTCAAACTGTATCATGAATATATCCAGCGTCGTCTTGAGCTCATTGATAATAATATTTTGGCAGTAGGTACCAAAATTATTGCGATAGGTACTCAAAGTCGCTCGGTATCCAACTTTTAACCTTTTAAAATATTTTTGGGAAAAAATATAACATGGTTTAAAAATTATTGTAATCGATTCAGTTACTTATTCTGAACAAACTATATTCAGGTTTCGAATATACTAAAAATAATGTTGTATATTGTATACTTCGACAAGCAAGTTATTTCTGGGCAGCTAGATTTTACCGTAGCGTCATAACTCCAGAAGCCAGCTCGTAATTTTCGATTTACACTTAGTTTTGGCAAGATCATAGATCGGGAGCGTTCTATTTATTTTACTATAGAGAAAACGACTCAGATAACAGAAGAAACGTTTCGAGAACATGGTAGTTAGTCGTTTACCATGGCGATCTACTGGGTCAAAACGTCTTTTACATAAAAGTGAGGAGTTGAAGATAATGAGTCCATGCTGTTTCAGGGCCGTTTGTAAAACAAAGAGTTGACGGACAGTTAGGACTTTAGCCTCTTTACATAAGATTGCTGTGATATATCTAAATGGTAGAAAGGAAGGTACCTTCAAAATAGTTCTCTGCGCTCTTTCCAGTTTCAAGATTGTGTATTTAGGTGTACCGCCCCAGGAAGTTATACAATAAGTTATTAGAGACTGGGCGAGGGCAAAGTAGATCGATTTCATCAGCTTGACGTCGGCCACATGTCTTAGGGTCTTAAAAACAAATATTAATTTACGTAGTCTATAGCTGAGGGTGTTGATTTATTCATTAAATCTCAAGTTACAATTTATTATAATTCCTAGGTATTTTAGACTAGTTTCTTTTTGTAGAGAAGAGCAGCGTCAGCTGCAAAAGTTATAATTTTACCATTGGGGACTGTGAGCATACCCAGCTCGTTATTGTATATGAGAAAGAGAGTCGAACCGAGTACGCTCTCTTGTGGCACACCATAGGTGACGGGGCGCTCTGAAATGATTGTAAAATCGGTCTAATTTAGCTGTAACACTATTTTTCAAAAATTTTCTCTGAAAACATTTTAAACCAATGTATCCTGCGTATGCGTATAAAGTTTCATTAAAATCGGTTCAGTCATTTCGGAAACAAAATGACTTGAAAGTTTGTATTAAATGCCGTAAGTCGCAAACGCTCTTAAACTATTAGAGCAAGGAAGTAATTTCTGTGATCAAGATATTATTTCGGTCAAGGTTTACAAATTAGTTTAAACCGCGCCCAAGTTATTTAGAGCCAATTCGAATTTACGGCTTTACGGGATTAAGCGGTGTTACACCCTCATCTCTTGGAACTTAATAAGTTATAACCCGAGGTAAGTAGACCTGTTGGTTGTTTGTAGGTACGCTAATATTTTGCTATTGATATAAGAGATATTGATCGATTGATATAAGGGTAGAGGACGACCATAGACACGATGAATGGTCTGTGTGAAGGATGATATGACAAGAAAAGAGGTGTCTGATGAGATGACGAGTAATAGACAAGTATGGAAGAAGAAGACATGCTGCGCCGACCCCAAATGAATTTTGATAAGGGTAAGAGATTGATGATGAGCCTTTTATTTTTGCGATGTTTTCATTGACAAATAATCTATTGGCTTTCTTACTTTCCAAGTTTAGTTACACAATCAAAACAACCTAAATTATCCTAGAAATATAGATTTCTAGACCGCAATTGGATCTATTGGCGTCCTTTTGTTTTTCATTTTTTTTTTATAAATGAGTGAATGAGATATATAACAACAACATAGCATACACAACACATAACAACATAAATAACAACAACGTAACATAACAAACACAACAACATGTATTTTTTTTTGTAATATGGGCATCACCACAATAAACGCTTTTTGATATATTAGCCTCTCACTGTCCCAATGTTGGGCAAAAGTCTCTTTTCCTACAGAGAAGGCACAGCATTGATCTCCACGCTTGCTCAAGACGATACCATTTTTTATAAAAAAAATCACTTTTTGTTTACCGATAGAGACTTTCAACTTAATCTAATTCTTGTAACACTAGACAGCAAAAATTCGAATAAAATTTCCACTAGAAGTGCATTTCGTAGAAAACTTATTACTCTGTTTTTCTAGCTAAAGGCTTCATTACAGCTAATTCAAGGAAATATTCCTGTTCATAATATATTGTTGGAAAAGCTGCTACCTTGGAAAATATGAACGTTCGTTACAAGAGGCAACAGCGCTACTTGCATATAATATGACCTTCAGGTAAATAAATGATGTTCGTTTTATGATACTGAATATAACCTAATATTTTTCCTAGTGATGTATTTTTTTAATCAATAATAGGTATATACATTAATAAATTAAAGTAATTTAAAGTAACAAACTTAACAACAAACAAAAAAATTGCGTAAAAAAAACTCCTCAACGCTGTCAATTGGTAATGTCCCCAAGAGACTGGCGGCGTTGCCACGTTGTATGGCAACGCTTAGGCTCTGGCTAAGGTAAACGCTAATATAAATATTAATAATAAATCACAAAAGTGTAAAAGAGTATTTCATTACCACTGCTCCGAAACGGTGAAGGTTACAAAGGTCGTGAGGAAACAGGCATGTCATAGAAACATGAAATTTCTACCGGCTGGTCCTGTAAAGTATGGCGTGCATACAGCATAGGAAACTCTTCTGGCTCTTCTGGCTCTTCTTAGTCTACCCGGGGTAGAACAATCATAGAGGGAAACAACGATATTTTAGTTAATTTTTCTATACCAGAGCATTCACAAAAAAAACGGATGTAACTGCTACGAAATAACGTTACGATATATGTATATACGATAAACGTTATCGTTATTTTATGTTATCTGTTCACTACTACAAAATATAATTAATCTGTGGTTGTCAGGCAGAAAGATTGAATAAAGTTGTTGTTTTCGATAAGAACCTTATTACAAGGCAACAAATAACAAAATTGCTGAACGATGAACCGCGATGTATTTTGGAAACACCGACTTTTGAGTCATGTTATTTTGTATTGAGTAGATATTACACCAATTTGTGTAATCATTGGATGATTATAATTGATAGTACGCTGAAAGTAGGTACTGTGAAAGTGAGTTTTAGTGTGTTTTAGGACGAAGTTCAATGCGGCATTCGATTTGGATCTTACCATAAAAGTGCAGGTAAGTAAAACAACTAAGTACTAAAATGTAATCCAAATACAGCTTCAATGTCATAATCTGTCAAGGTCACTGCAAAGAGGTCTCTACTACTTATGTATTAATGAAATTAAATGGAATCTTCTTATTATAGTTGGATTCAAAAAAATATTCAAAGTAAGAACTGAATGAAACATTCAATGACTTTTTCATTAAATAGTTACAGAATTAGAGTTTAATGAACTTAGAGGGTTTTATTAATGATTATAATACTGTAACTACATACGTGTTACTTGCGCGACTCATTTTTTCTACATACAACCTGACACTGACCTGCAAATTGCAAAAAACGTAAGAAAATTTGAATTTGGCGGTCTACCCTGAAGCTTCCACCTTAAAGGATGATTGTTAATTTAATTGAGAAACAAAAAATAACTCGGTTTGAACCCCAAGTGATCGGGGTCGAAGTGATTGTTAGTTAGCTCTAGTATCACCCATTTCAAGAAATGCAATAATTTTTACCCGACTACAGCAAAGCCAAAAGGTTTAGGCTTAAATAGTCTATGTATGTATGTATGAGTGTAACATTAACTATCGTTTTAAACCATTGTGTTTAAATTGCTGAGCCCAGTTCGAAAGAGGGGTCAGTGGGAAGTCTTAGGGATCCATTTAAAATATTTAATAAATTCTTCCCTAAGGGTAGAAAAATAGGGGTTGGTTGATGATTTTACCTTCAGGTTTTTTTAAAGGACACTGAAAAAAAAAATCAGCGAAAAAATTTAACCGACGACAATAGAAACTGAAAAGTAAAAATAAATTCAGTAACAAATTTTGAGGTAGCGCCAAACAAATATACATGTACATCATAATCAAGGAAGATAAATCCATCTATGTATTTTTATCTCTTTTTACTTTGTATATTTTGTTTGTATGTATGATTATTATGTAATCCTTTTTGGATAACAAGTAAAAAAAAATCATCCCGTTGAAAATTTAATAAAACGAGGAAATTTACATGGCAGTTCAGGGGCGAGGGGGCGGCGGCGGCGGGGTAGTCACGTCACGAACCGATGACGTCTGTCATTGGCTCAAAAAGTTTTTTTATGAGTCGTTCGAGTTTGGATTGTGTGTAAGATTATTCATAATCTACGAGCCTCTGCATAATTGCAGTCGCTCCTACCTAGACACATTAACATGTTAATACTCTGGATTTGTATAACACATTTTCAACAATCTCAACAGCGCGGCAGCGGACAGACTGGTAGAAAATGCGCAAAGCATTAAGTCCGCCTTTGTACATTATATACATAAAGTTTTAATGAATGAATAAATAAATCAAGATACCATAATTTTACGAGATACGTAATTAATTAGCTTGTGTATATTTTAATTTTGTGTGCGTGGATCAGAAATATGTCGTCATAACTTCAATACCTACTCGACCAGTACGGGGAGGGGGGGGACACAACTGATCATTTTTTGTTATAACAAGGTCTCTTGGAGAAAGACAGTACTTTCCACATCCTTAAATATGACTTACCACAAATTTCTGATACACGCTGTATGTTTTGCGATGCATCTCATGAACACCGTACGTAGGTTAGTGACACCGTTAAATAAGAATAATCAAAATATAGAATTAATAGAAAGTAAAATGTATAAGTAACATCATACATTTTTCTTCTCCAGGTCATCACAATGCCGCCACTAAGCTTAGAAGGAGACACACTCGGCGAAAAGCGCCGACACTTCAACAAGCTAGTCGAAGATGCGATTGCTAATAAAAACTATGAATTACGTAAACTTAGTAGCGATGACAGCGACATAGACAACCTTCTGAAAATAGAAATTGCCAGTAGAAACAGAAATGTAGATTATATTATCGAAGTAATGAAATCTAACGACATGCTGTATGCGGTGACAGCTATCAAAAAGTCCACGTGGCTAATCACCGAGCCGCAGTACGCAAACATCATCAATCCAGAGTATCTGCATACACAACTATTACCCAGCATGAACACCAAAACATTTAACAAACTCATGCTTCACATTAGACTCAACCTGAAAGACGAAAGTCGAGTCGAAGCCTTTTACAAATACCTGAAAGGATCGGAAAGGTCTTACAAATGGTTGCAAAACTGCTCCATTCCTTTCATAGAAAATATTTTTACAAACAAACGTAAGATACCACGATCTTTTTTT
The DNA here is from genome assembly GCA_905163415.1 of Noctua fimbriata. Lineage (NCBI taxonomy): Eukaryota > Metazoa > Arthropoda > Insecta > Lepidoptera > Noctuidae > Noctua > Noctua fimbriata. The sequence goes on from LR990922.1 coordinate 3,199,483, forward strand.
AAACGCTTGTGTAGAAAATCTGCTATTTTTATGACATACTATAAACGGACCACGCATTACCTCAAAACTGACGCAAAACATCAAATATTATTTTTGTTAAAGACCCACACTGCAGACGTAATGAAAGTACTAGAACAAGATAACCATTCTGACTGGCCTGCATTGGGGAAAAGGAAAACAGAGTTCCTTATGAGAAAGTGCCCGAAAACAATTATTGACAATTTCGAAAAGTACATTTTTGCCCTCGACCTGTCCGTTGTAGCAAAATATTTAGATAAGAGAGATATTAAATCTTTTCTGTATAAGCAAGCAAAAAACAACTTTGCACATTATTTATGTTATAGTGATGGGTTGGGACATTTCATTAAAAACATGCCAGAAGAAGAGAGATTTAAATTCGTAAAGAAAACTTTCATCGATAAAACTGAACTGAAAGCATTCTCTCCAGAATGGGAAAACGAGTTGTTCAACCAGAATATAAAATCTTACCAGTGGTATGAGTTCGCCCCATTTAACGTTGCATTGCCTGAATTAAAAAAAACTTATACGCAGAGAGACCTCATCCTCTGAACGATCTGCCATGCTCTTTAAAAATTTTCCTCGGCGCCATCTTGAATTTGCATTTTGACCTCCTTTTCGTTATCAGCGACCCCGAAAATCACGAAAACCACACCCATGACAGAAAAACCGAAAATTTTCCTTGGCGCCATCTTGAATTTTCATTTTGACCTCATTTTCGTTATCAGCGACCCCGAAAATCACGAAGACGACACCCATGACGGAAAAATCTAAAATTTTCCTCGGCGCCATCTTGAATTTTCATTTTGGCAAACACTGAAAAAACACTAATTAAAATGAATAAACCTTGTTTCGTCCAAGTGTGTTATTAACGCTTCTCTTTGTTCCACGCCGTGTAATGAACCTTGTAAATTGTTGTAACACGGAACCAACCTTTACACGACAAAAGTATCACGTAAGTGTACTCCTTCACATACAGGAGACCACAGCATGCATAATAAAATGTATAACTAATCTAACAAAGTTATAGTAGCATTTAAAAATTAAAATCAAAACATATTAAGGTAATAAAATTAGATTAGAAAAATAAAATTAAACAATTAAAAAAATAAAAATAATAAAGTCATAGTAGCAATTAAATAATCAAAACACTTGTCGTGCGTACGACTGAATATGATAAGAAATTTAAAACTGGAGAATAATTAACTGATACTGAAAAATTTTCATTTATTTTATCGTTATCATGTGTTATCAATTGTGATGAAAGTATTTGTAATTGTCATTGGCAACTGATAAAGAGACAGCTTATGTAAAAATGGATAAGTATTTATTATTTTATTCTTGGAGGAAACGCTGCCATGACTGTTGGTATGGGTCGTACATGGCCACTGTAGACCGACCGCTTTAATAAGTCCTCGCGAAGGCATCAATTTAAATGGAATATTCTGAAGGTTGATCACGTATTGCTTCAATTAGTATCGTAATACCTAAGTGGATTATGGTTATTTTAAAGCAAACAACCTGTGGGATATTGTTAGGACTTTGTGGACCATTAATGTGTCTTTGATGGGCAAGGCGGAGGACTTATTAAAGTAGTAGTAGTAAACTGTTTTCTTCATTTCTTGAGCCAGCGCTTTGACCATTCAAATCAAATCAAATCAAATCATTTATTCGCATAGAATGTAGGTGTTGTATTATAAAGTTGTTATTAAATTTAGTGGGCCGGGTACATTTTGCCTGAGTTTTGGCATGCAAAATTATCAAATAATGTCAGTATCAATGAAATTATGAAATAATAAAGAATATGATTAAAGTACTAATAAATTATTTTAACAAGTCTATAGACACACAAAATTAGAAGATGTCAAATAATAATGTCAATAATATTAAATTGATATGAAATGTCACACACAGGATCAAAAAGATAAAAAATAATAATCATAATAATCACATAAAGAATAACAAAAATTTCTGTATAAAAAAGTATAAATAAGACAATGAGTAAAATCATGAAATTATTTGAACAAGTCTAGAGTAGATATTAAATAATGTCAATACTATAAAACTGTTGAAATGTCACACATAGGGTCATTCAAAAAATCACTTAATGAGTAATAACATTTCTGTATCAAAAAATTCTTGAGTTTGTTTTTAAATTGTTGGAGAGTGTAATTCTTTATGCTGTCTGGTAGTTTATTAAATATTATTGGACCCATGCAAAAAACACTCAGTAGTGCTGTTTTATAACCACCGACAATTAAAAGGTTTTTGTATTGTCTTCTCACGGGACCTTTCTTGGCGTCCGAGACCTTAGCAAACAATGTTTTATTTCTTTTTACAAAAATTGCCATTTCCAAAATATACAACGACGGAAAAGTAAGAATTTTCAAAGACTTAAACAGAGGTTCACAGCTATCTCTAGTTTTAAGACTACACATAGCTCTAACACAACGTTTCTGGGCTTTAAATATGTTATCTCTAAGGCTACAATTACCCCAAAAAATTATTCCAAACCTCAAGACCGATGCAACTAAACCATGATATGCTACTAAAGCAGTATTTATGTCAACTTTTTTGTCAAGTTAAAAAGAACATATGGTGCAGTGCTTAACTTTTTGCACACCTCTTCTGCTTGCGGTTTCCAAGTTAATTGATCGTCGATATGAATTCCTAAAAATTTTGCGACCTTTGTTTGATTAATCACTTGTCCATTGTACTGTACTTTGACCTTCGGTGGAATTGTACGCTGGTGAAAATGCATCACATTAGCCGCCATTTGTTTGTATGTCTGTACATTTCGCAAGAGTTTCCAGAGCTTCCTTCAATTTGTCTATAAAAGGCAATGCAGAATGCGATAAAAGGGATTCGCGATCTGATTGCGATGTAAAATCTTAAGAAAAATGTGAAAGTTTGTATGTCTGGATATTTGATTTTCAATTCTGCAAAACAACTGAACGGATTTAGATAAAATTTCGCTAACAGACAGTTTATAATCTGGACTAACACGTGGGATACTTTTATCCCGATAAATGACGTGGCTTGATGACGGTTATCATGCAGACGTAATCAACGGCAGAAGCTACTATGTTTTATGATATTATATGAATGCCTCGTTGGTCTAGTGGTCGCAAGCTCGACTGCTGTACACGGGGTCATGGCTGCGATTCCAAGGTTAGGCATAGCGTTATAGGGGTTTTCCGTAAGGATTTTTTCAGCTTCAGAAAGCACGATAAGCCGTTGGTCCTGCGTCTTATCTCTTTCCGATCGTGTCAATTACTTTGACTGAATATTTTTGGCATTCCGTAGAATGCAGGATTATACAGATTGCCGGTACATAATTTACTTAGTTAGCGTAGTAAGTGTAAAATAGATTAATGTTAGTGCACTTAGTTTCAAAATAATTCTAATAATAAAAATATCTAGATATTACCTACTTTTAACTTGTTTTCTTACCTCTAACTTGCTTTACTTCTGTAGTGCAGGGCCCTTTGTTCAGCAAGCATTTGGCATAGATATGAGTGCAGAAATCTCTCACTCTGGTCAGAACTTCTGAGATGTCGAAGTTGTCGTTGCAGACTCGTAGGTAGGTTGCGCGATCACGCCAACAGCGAAATATGGGGTGAGCAGAACTACCTTCCTCATAACAAGCCTGACAAGACAGGTGAAACTCGAACATAGTCTAACAGTCCTTGCGAGGGTCAACATTCGTTCTCGGCGGGCACTGTAAAGATCCTCGGAGACAGTTGTTATGCAAACCTGGGACGTTACGGAGGTGGTTTTGTCGGAGTCGGAGATTTTAAATTTGGTTTGTCGGAGTCGGAACCGGGATCGGAGTCGGTGTCGGAGTCGGATGCAGAGGTGGTAGTAGAAGCAGCCTAATAAAATAAAATTGTAAATAAATTATTCAGTCAGTATCTATAATTACAATTATAACATTACATAAATTTAAATTTAAAAAACCCCCATCGCAACAAAGAAAAGTGAACAAACATTTGAGAAGTCAATAAAATGGCTGAGCTGGTTTTGAAAAAACATGTCTACTTGTAATATACACATCATCCCCTTTCATTTGATACTCCACTTGGGTATATTTCAAAATATTTGATATTTCATCCCCCAAATCTTTCTTCACCGATTTTGATAAAACATGTCTTATTGTATTATACACATCATGCACTTTCATTTGATACCCCACTTGGGTATATTTGCAAATATAAGATTTTAAACTATCATGGTCACTAACATTATATTATTTATATATTTTTTTATTTACTATTATTATTTTATTTGCGCTGAAATATCGGGAACTCAAAAGAAACAGTAAACATGGTAAATATCCCGTTTCCAGTCTAAATATTTGCAAATATTCGATTTCACATACTCACTTTCATCCCCTATATCTAGTAAATGGCTGCACCGATTTTGATAAAATTAAGAACTTTAACTGAAACACCTCCGTACCGTAGATTCTACGGTATATGTATATTGCGTAACAACAAATGAAAGAATAAAGCGCAGCCCACACCGCCAGCTAGACATCGTTTCACCTCTTTTCATATTTTGGTTCACACCGCGAACTACCGAAAAAGCCTAAACGAAGTATGAAAAGAGCCTCGCCCGGCTCGCTCGCTAACTGGCGGTGTGACCTGCGCTTTATCGACGACAGAAAGTGCTTGGGGCGGAGGGTTCACCGCGCGACATGCATAAACCTGTTCGTACACGTTAACCGCCGTCACCGTGTGTCGCCGCGTGTCGCAGATCATAAGGCTGCGTTTACACCAGAGATGAGCGACGATGCGTAGCGTAGTGTGTGTGTGGAACTAACCAATCATATAGTTAGAATACCTGAAGCTGTGAAAAAGAGGCGATATTAGTGGTTAGTTTCACACACATCCCCGCTACGCATCCTCGCTCATCTCTGGTGGACACGTAGCTTTTCACTAGTCGTGTCGTATGATATCGATTAAACAAACCATCCATACAAAATAATGCTAAAACGGAATATTGTACTAACCCACGATTTTTTTTTGACCAGCCTTTTGTCTCAAGCACCACATCAAAGGAGTATCTTACCTTTTCTGCGATTCTATCGAAGAGTACGTAACATCGCTCGTAGGGTCGCTAGTAAATTGATAAGTAGGCCCCGGCTCGCCCCGGCTTCATACGGGTGCAAATGCAATATACATATTAACCTTCCTCTTGAATCACTCTATCTATTGCTGAAAACTGCATTAAAGTCTGTTGCGTAGTTTAAAAGATCTACGCGTACAAACAGCGGGAGCGACTTTGTTTTATATTATGTAAAGAACGATTATTGTTCATTCAATTACACCGAAATATAAAACGAACTTTCTTTCATTTGTTGTTATTTTGCTTGCACTTGTACGGGGCACATTCGATTTAGTAGTATGTGTCGCAATGGATGAGTGTCGGTGTTGATGAATGCGGAGACGCACCAGTATGCAGAACGCCTTACACCTGCTTGTGTACCTAATTAATATTATTGATAATGCGCTGATATTACTGTGTTGAAGTAGATCAGTGCGGCAGTGAACGTAGAACTCGTCATAAACGCACACGTAAGTGATATGATTATTAAAATATTTATTTATTTAAACTTCGTGCACAATAGTGGTACAGACGCCAGCATATCAAGCTATCCGAAACTGTCAAATTTTCCCAATCAACCTTGAACTTAATGCTTCAGCAATACAGGCGAAAATTTATTAAAGTCAAACTGTTATTCCAGAAATAAGATAAAATAATTAAAGAGAAGGAATTGAAAAACAATAATAAAGAACCACTATTGTTGCATTTTAGTTTAATCACAGATATAGATATTTGTATTATGACGTACTATTTATGATTATTGAAGTAATCAGCTGTTAAACGTTGTCAACTTTCACATATTATTTGGTACTCTCGTAAACAAATATACGTATGGTTCACTATCTTCACGACTATCTATGACCGCGCTTATATATATATTATATCAAGCATAAGTGTGTTTTAGAGGTGCGGCATAAAAACAGTACTATTATAGAATTGCTACTTGACTCCTATAATGTAATTATATCAAATACTGGGTACACAGACCCTTCACGAAGCCGTCAACCAATCATTCTGTACATCAAACTCTACGCAAAAATTCTTACTGGCTAATTAGGTACTTTTTTTGTGGTGAAAATTCACGTTTAAGATAGGACTCAATGTAAAGTAAACACTTAAAACATTGTGCTGATGATTTGAATAATACGGGGGTCGTGGAGGTATTTAAAGTAAAGTTCTTTTTCTTCTTCGTGTCGCTCGCACGACAAATTTTATATTTTGCTAGCCCAGAACTTCGCCACTTCCACCGCGTCGTCAGTGGCAGCTCAAAGGTCGCTTCGGCTGCATGTTTTTCTTTGCACTATCTGTCATTTTGTCTACGGGGGCTGGAGGAAACAAGACAACTCCTTGCTTATGTTCACTGTTAGTAGTGATACTTTTTACCCGACTACGGCGAAGCCAAAAGGAAGGGTTATGATTTTAGCACTCTATGTTTGTATTTACGTATGTTCCTCCGTAGCGCCTAAACTGTTCATCCGATTTTGATGAATATGGTGTCAATCGATTTGTGATTATGGCCCGGGTAACATAGGCTACATTTTAACCGATTTCAATAATAGGAGTAGTCGATTTTACCTTGTAAACCTTGATTTTAACCGATTTCATAACTTTTTTTTTAGCGCGGGTTTTAAATAAATTTATTCCGTAGTCGGATTACAATATTTTAAACTTTTTTCACTTACCTCTCATCAGGCATTAGAGGCGGTAATAGATGAGGATGAATAATAACAGCCTCTCGGATCGATCTGTAGGCTAAGCCGTGTTAGCCTACGTTGGTCTGTGAATGGGTGACCACCCATTACATACCGAGTTTCCTCCGTGCCTCAGAAATCACGTTAAGCCGTTGGTCCTGGCTTTCATTTGTAGATCTTTGACAGTCGTTACAGTCAGTGGCCTAAGAAGTTTGACAACCGGTCTTACAAAGGGGTATCGTATTCCCCAGTACTAACTGGGTTGTGGAGGTCAGATAGGCAGTTGCTCCATGTAAAATATTAGTATTCAGCTGCATCCGGTTAGACTGGAAGCCGACGCTAATATAGTTGGGAAAAGGCTAGGCAGATGATGAGAGGCGGTGAAAGAAATCAACTAATCCCGTGCATCCGGCAGTTGTTGACGAATTACTATTAAGGTGACACAATTTACTTTAACTTAGGTCAGTGAAGAGTTTGTTTAAGCACCTTCAAATAGTGTGGACGCAAGAAGTCCAAGATATGAAGCTCTATTGTTCTAAAAATCTTGTTCGATCTTACAGGATGGATCCGGATCAGCTAGAAGACCGTAGCAGAAAACGGAAGAGTCCCGTTACTCCGCAATCAACATCACCAAAACGACGAGGTCCTGACAATGCAACAAGCCCGTCTAGGATCATAAAGGACGTCGAAGCCGAAGCGCGGGTACTTTCAGAGAAGCATGCATCCACATCTCACCAGGCACCATCACCCGGTTCAGCATTTTCCGCTGTGAAGGTAACTAAAATGTTTATTTTCATGTTTATGGTTTCTGAATTTGATCCGTACAAAGGTATTGAAAGTCGCTTAAATTAAATTGACAGTACTTGCAAACAACATTCGGAAGCTTTGCCAAGGGTAGATAGTTTATAGCTGGAGTTATTATCAGGTGAAGTTTCGTAAGGCATTTCCTAATTGTAAAAATATACAACATTATTTTTAGTATACGCAAAACCTGAATATAGTTTGTTCAGAATAACAAACTGAATCGATTCCAATAAAACCCTTTTGTAAACCATGTTATATTTTTTCCCAAAAATATTTAAAAAACTTAAAAGTTGGACACCGAGCGACTTTGGGTACCTATCGCAATAATTTAGGTACCTACTGCCAAATTATTATTATCAATGAGCTCAAGACGACGCTGGAGGCACGCGCTGCTTGGTGACAACGTTTTTGTGCGCACAACTAGGTAACAGAACAAGCTTATAACTTTGAGATTTTTCATGATACAGTTTTGTAATTTTGTACATAGATCTTCACATAAAAATACTAGACACGTGTATCAGGTTTCGCATATACTAAAACTAATGTTGTTTAATGTATACTCTAAATACTGATCCACCATCTAATGATGATCTTTATTTTAAATTTAATGATCCTCTAAATTCTTTTTGGTAATAATAATATTTACAAGACTTCTTAGCGTCCGTAGCTTGGCTGCGTTTCGGTGACCTATTCGGGGAAACCGAAGGTTTTGTCTGTGCAATAATGGACGAAGTTATGATGACGAATAACTACCGGAAATACATTGTGAAGGATGGCACGGTTGACATATGTCGGGCATGCCACCGTCCGGGAGAATCGATCCGACACATTATTTCTGGGTGTTCTCGTCTGGCTAACGGAGAGTACTTACATAGACACAACCTCGTTGCCAAGATTATCCACCAGCAACTTGCTTTGAAGTACAACCTTGTGGAATCAGAAGTGCCATACTATAAGTATGTGCCCGACCCAGTTCTCGATGATGGTAATATCACGTTGTATTGGGATCGATCTATCGTCACTGACAGGACTATTGTTGCCAATAAACCTGACATTGTGGTGATAGATCGATTGGAGCGTCGCGCAATGATTGTTGATATAACGGTTCCGCATGTCGAGAACCTCGTGAAAGCAGAGAAAGATAAACAATTCAAATATCTAGATCTGGCTCACGAGGTTGTCGACATATGGGACGTGAGTACAGCAGTCATTGTGCCGATAGTCGTGTCGGCCAATGGCTTAATAGCCAATACCCTCGACCAACATCTGAGGAGGCTCTCGCTTGGCAGCTGGATCAAGGGCTTGATTCAGAAAGCAGTACTTCTGGACACGGCGCGTATCGTTAGGAGGTTCCTCTCTCAAGAGCCCTGACCACCGGTAGCTCGGACCCTGTTCCTGATGCCGGTGGGCTATGTTTTATATTTTTAAATGTTTTTTTTTTTTTTTTTATATAGAAATATTTAAAAATGTAAATTATATGTTTAGATAATGAATAAAGGAAATAATAATATTTACAAGTATCTTGACTTTGCTCGCGAGGTTGCCGACGTGTGGGATGTGGACTCAGTGGTCATTGTGCCGATAGTCGTATCAGCCCATGGCTTAATTGCCAAGAGCCTTGACCAATACCTGAGGAGGCTCTCGGTAGGCAGCTGGATCAAGCAGCTTGATTCAGAAAGCGGTACTCCTTGACACGGCTCGTATTGTTAGGAGTTTCCTCTCTCTGGAGCTCTGACTACAGCCGGTAGCTTGGACCCTGATCCCGATATCGGTGGGCTGCAATTTTTTTAATTTTTTAATGTTCTTATATTTTCAGTTTATGGAATATTTAAAAATGTATTTGATTTGTATAGAAATAAATAAAGGAAAATAACAACAGCTGTAAAAACAGATTTCCGCCGGTGTCCGGAGCAGTGTGAAAGCAGATCAAAATGACTTGTCGAAAGTCTTGGTTTAAAAATAAGTAAAACCTTTTATTGTTAAACATAGATAAGTGACAGATTGCATACTTGCACGGTAAAAACGAAGCGGGGAAGGAACATTGAACCCATCCCAGAGAAAGGGATCAAGCATCAACGTTATTAAGGAACTTTTACTAGAATCAAGTTCAGAATTCGCGAGTTCATTACAATGGAGCGCAATCATCTTTTCTTGAGAATTCAACTTCTGAAATAAGTAACACCAAAATATACGAAATAGGTACAGATCGAATTAATAATAACATGTCATTATCGTCATAAATATTCCTACAGATCGAAGTAATTACCGTAATTAATATTTATTTTCCAGTTCATGACGGTGCCGTCGGTGCCACAGGTGACGCTGGAAGGAGACACACTCGGTGAAAAACGCCGACACTTCAACAAGCTAGTCGAAGATGCGATTGCAAATAAAAACTATGAATTACGTAACATTAGTAGCGATGACAGCGACATAGACAACCTTCTGAAAATAGAAATCGCCAGTAGAAACAGAAACGTGGACTATATCATCGAAGTAATGAAATCTAACGACATGCTGTATGCGGCGACAGCTATCAAAAAGTCCACGTGGCTAATCACCGAGCCGCAGTATGCAAACATCATCAATCCAGAGTATCTGCATACACAACTATTACCCATCATGAATACAAAAACATTTAACAAACTCATGCTTCACATTAGACTCAACCTGAAGGACGAAAGTCGAGTCGAAACTTTTTTTACCTACCTTTCCGAACTTCACTTTATCAGTCGATTAGGTTACGTTGAAGATATTACAACCTTTGAGAGTCATTGCAAATGGTTGGTAAACTGTTCCATTCCTTTCATAGAAGATACTGCAAGAAGCGAAGGAATCTTAACAATATCCCTTTATAAACGTTTGCTCAAAAGATCCGTTCATCTTATTGCACACCAAGAATCGGTCATCGAACCATTTGACGACACATGTGAGGAAACATTTATGTTGAAGTCCCAGACTGAACACGTTCTGAACAAACTAGATGACTATTATGCCTGCCCAAATTTGGGAAAAAAGAAATCAGCGATAATCATGAAAAAGTGCCCGAAAAAAATTATCGACAATTTTGAAAGGTATCTTTACGCAGTTGACCTGTCTGTGGTAGCAAAATATTTAAAGAAGAAAGACATAACAAAATTTCTTTACGAGCAAACAAAAGAAACAAAAAGCTATTTATGGATGTACAAAAATTTGAGACATTTCATAAAAAATATGCCGGAAGAAGAGAGATTTGGTTTTGTGAAGAAAATTTTCATCGATAAAACTGAATTGCTCTCTGAAGACGAAAACGATAGCATTCGGATCAACGCGCACATAAAACGTTACCAGTGGTTTGTGTTCGCCCCATTTAACGAAGCACTGACTGAATTAGTAAAGCTTATACGCGAAGAGACCTCGCCCTCTGAACGAAGTGATATGCTGTCAGTATTAATCACTTGTGCAAGAAAAAATCCACAAAATATCAAAACTTTGCTTCTTTTTTACAATAATTCATTCATTAATGAACTATTCACATTCAAGATTCTGTTTGTCAACAATCTGCTTTCTCAAATATCTACTCACGAGTTCGATGATGAAACTTGGAACGTTTTGGATCAGCTGTTCCACAGTATGGAAGTGTACAACGAATCAGAATACGACGTGCAAATGTGTCTCGAATCTATAGTCCTATATAAAGTCTTGCACGATGAACCTGTGCCGGAAATCGTAGAAGAAAAGTTGGCATTTACTACTTTTGAAGAAGTCCAAAGAGAACTAAATGAAGAACAAAGAAGCAAAATGTTTACTTATTTATTAAATTTTGTATTGGTAAAGCTTCAAAGTGAAAACATTGCAAATGAGTCCGATTTCAGTGAGACTATAGATCAATTAGAGAATGCGTTGACTTTGTTGAGGGATTGGGGAAAAGATATCAGTAAGTACCCAAGCGTCCTACTGAAAATTCAAGAACTAATAAAGATAAAACAAGAGAACAAATGGAAAACAGACATGTCGTGTTTGTACAACGTGGAGAAATCGTATCGGAAGCACATGTTTGAGGAGTCGTTGTCACTGTGTCTGAGCGAAGAAGCGTGCCTGAACGCGCTCAAGCACAAGCCGCAGTTGCTGACGCGCCACGACAATCAACTAGACACGTTGCGAACTAACGACGCTGTCTCTCTGCGACGTCTGCTCACCAAACTGCGCGTCTACTGGCCGCACTCACTCGCCCAGCACTTCACCGACACCTACTTACTACATCTGAACAAACCTACTGGACAAAAAGCTGTTATTAAGGGTCTCTTCACGCTTCTTCCTCAACAACAAATAACAGATATGGCAAAAATATATGTCCCCAATAATTTTAAGATAAATTGGAGGAAATCTGACCGGGCAGAAATTAGCATACAGAAAAATATTGCAAAACATTTGCACATAGCCAGACCGCTGATGCCCCTAGACACGGTTTTGTGGTACGCTAAAGGAGACTACTTACAACATACAGTTCCATCACTAAGTGCAATATTGTCACAATTGAATGAAGCTGAAAGTCGTAAATATTTACCAAAATTATTGGATGCACCAGTCTCCTTACAAAAATTGGGGCTTAATCTAGCAGTAAAAGTTAAATCTGAAGATCTCAAAACAAAATATTCAAGAGTTTGGAAATCTTTGAAGAATGATAAAGTTCGAGCAGTGTTTTTTAAGCACACTTACAACAAGACAGTTACGGGTAGTAATGGATCTATTATACAAGAACTCTGGGAAATATTAAGTAAATTCATAGATGATTTAACTGCTAAAGATTGTGCTGAAATTTGTAAAATATATAGTCACCATAAACCACCATATGTTCCTATCAGTTTTCAAGAAAAATTGAACAGGAAGATTAACGAGATTGTAACATCTTTGCCAGCTAGCGCTAATTGAAATTTAGAATCAGCATCTGTCTAGACTTTTCACAGCACTGTAGCAATCGGCCTACAGTCTAACCGGATGCAGCTGAGTACCAGTATGTTACATAGAGCCACTACCATTTTACATATAGTTTTTATTTTCTTGGTAAATGACATCCAGAGAATCCACGAAGACATAGTTGCTGGCATTAGCTAGTAATGAGAAATATTTGAAAATATACAATATTAGTTTTCATCATCATCATCATCATCATCATCATTTCAGCCGAAAGACGTCCACTGCTGGACATAGGCCTCCCCCAAGTGTCGCCACATTGACCGGTCCCGTGCGACTCGCATCCAGCGGATCCCTGCAACCTTCACCAGGTCATCGGTCCACCTAGTGGGAGGCCTTCCAACGCAATATTAGTTTTAGTATATTTGAAACCTGATAAACGTGTATAGTATTTTTATGTAAAGAATCTATATAAAAAATTTCAAAACTGTATCATGAAAAATCACAAAGTTATAAGCTTGTTCTGTAACTTAATTGTCTGCTCAAAAACGTGGCCACCTCGCAGCGCGCACCTCCAGCGTCGTCTTGAGCTCATTCATAATAATAATTTGGCAGTAGGTACCTAAATTATTGCGATAGGTACTTAAAGTTGCTCGGTGTCCAACTTATAACTTTTATAAATATTTTTGGGAAAAATATAACATGGTTTAAAAATTGTTGGAATCGATTCAGTTACTTATTCTGAACAAACTAAATTCGGGTTTCGCATATACTAAAAATAATGTTGTATATAATAAATGATGTAAGAATAAATGACGTGAAAATAGATTAGTAGAATACCACCATCTCTTCGGACGACAGTGCGGCTAGCGCTGCTCAACCTTGAAGACTGACCCCGTTTGGCTGTTATTATTTCGCCACAAGCGTCAGACGAATTGTCTAAAAGATGATACAGCTAGAAAGGGAGTTACTCGTGACATGATGGCTAATAGAAACATAATTTATTTATTTACTCTAAATATTGTAGCACACGGTCCTCAGCAATGAGGTTGAGAGTGCGGAACCCGCTCGTGAGAGGCGCCTCGCGCAGCATGTTAGTTCGCGCGCGCGGTTCCACCTGAAACCGCGGCTGACGACGACGACTCACATACCCGTCTGGCATGACTAGCTCCACCCTTCGCAATATATCCGCATTGTGTGTATTCCCTCTAATTACCTTAAATATATAAGTCACTAGTGTGAGTTGCCTCCTGACCCTTAGTTCATTATATCCGACCGTTTCCAAGACAATGAGTGCCGATCCCAAATACAAAGATTGGGGAGTAGAGAATGATAATGTTGATGATGTCATTATTTGAGTTAAGTAAGCTCTTTTATAATAGAAGAAGTCATTTGAAGTTAAATTAGTTAGATCTTCACCTTTCCTTCTCACCTCAAATGGGCCTGTAACATCTAGTTTGATGTTGTCTTATTCATTTGGAATAGTGCTGCATCCTGACGTCGTGAGTCATAACACACCAGGGTCAGGGTCGCTGGGTTGTAACAGCTGGGCGACATACCAAGATTCTGAGCACCCTCTGCCCCGCCGCTGCTAGAGAGCCGTTGTCAGAACCCGGAATAGCGGGACTGCTCTGTATACAAACTCTGCACTGTTCTGTGTACTGCCGAGGGGAAATTGATGATGGCTCCGATCTTATTCGCTTTGCCAAGAGTTATTTGTTAGAATTTGAGGATAAATAAAGTATACAAGAGGGAGTAATGTGCAATTGATTGTTTGGCATGTTAATCACTGATCTTCTTTAAAATGTACAGTCTTTTTTATAGCTATTCTTTATCTAAAACCATGCTGTCGTAAACTATAATTCTGTGAAGATGGCGAAATATTCTCCAACTAAAGACGTGTGATCGCTGTTTGCCAGTTTTTTTTTGTTGTCAAATATCTGCCAATAACAATTTCAGATTTTCATAGGACTGTTTTTGTTTTTATTAAATAAACAACTTGTGTAAAATCTGCAGTTTGATTTTAATTAATTAAATTAACCTGACCCGGAACTGAAAGACGTTGCGTTGGGGTTACTCTGTGGCGCAACGTTCGTACTAATTCAGAAACACGAATAGTAGCGAAGCGTATACCTTTTCTGTACCTGTGCATGTGCTTAGGCTATGCCGTTTCACAAAAGAAGTTGGCAGAAACCCTACATACTTCATTTAAATGATGATGATGATGTTTTGATGACGGTGATTTTTTTGATGATTTTTTCTTTATTTAAATGAAGTATGTAGTGTGGAACTAAAAAGTGCCTACATGCATGGGTTTGTCGCCTTCTAGCATGGGTTGTGTTAAAAAATATTAAATCAAAGACAATATTTGACATAAATAATTTTAATACATAAAAAAAATACATTTATTATACACAAAAAAAAAGTTAGCAAATGTACAGACGCCAGCACATCAAGCCACTACAATCTGTCGAATTTCTTTAATAGATTTTCAACTTTATCGTTATAGCAGTAAGTTCAAGGTTGATTGGGAAAATTTATCAATTTTGGGCAGCTTCGTCTGTACACGAATTATACATTGCCATAATAATATCTAAAGTCATACTTACTATTACTTACAAACAATAATAACTTAAAAGGTTCCATATCCAACTTGAATGATCCATCCAGATCAATACACTTCAGTACATTAGCCTGATCGCCACAAAACACTTTCTCATTAGGACTAACCATATACGACATGCTCTCCACGAAACTGTTGCTTCTATTCATGAGAATCTGGTTCCATTCATCTAGAAGCCGTGCCTTATACCAACATAACACTGCGTTGCATTCCCCATCTTCGTTCACAGTGATATTAATGACTTCAGATTTCAAATGTGTACAACAGATGATTGTAAACTCTTCGGACAACGTTTCATATTCCATGCGAGCCATGTCTATATGTACAGCTTGATATAGTTGGTAATGGTTCACATGTTTCGCTGTTCAATAGTCAACGTTCTAGTCCAAAACTCGGTTGTTAATTTCCAACCATTTGCTGTTAATCAACTGTCCCATTATCGTCACAGATACAGGTATACATGAGCCCTCGGAAATTAGATGGACCTGCTACAAATGTTCGATTATCCTCTTTCTTCTTATATCTATGTCACCATAGAACTCTATGATATTACTGAAGATAACATGGAATTTCTAGTTTTTACGTGACGAATAAGTGAGTTAGCTCCTTTTCTCATCATTAATACTCCGAATAATGGTACTGAAGATAACATGGAATTTCTTTCATTTAAACACTCCGTGCGACCATGAGTCTGATACTAGAATTGTTATTACCTTGTCTTCAGGTATTTCGTTTGCTTTTAGAACTGCTTCTAAAAACATTTTGTCTTAAATAGTTTATACGTGACGAATAATTGAGTTAGCTCCTTTTGTCATCATTAATACTCCGAATAATGGTAATGGACTTTAATCGATCATATCTACTTTTGAAAAGTCTACAGTTTAGCAACACTTTTTCTTATCATATTCATGTATTCGACATCGTTTAGGAAAGCCAATGTTTCGGGTGAAATCCTTGATATAGTCGTATTCGTTTCTAATAGAGTAGTTAATCTACCTCCGTACGTTATAAATGACACATCCGCCGTCGCGTGTTTCCGAAGTGCGTTCGCTTTTTCTTCCCTTCGGGGGTCACTCGTGATCATTATATTCTCAGTCAAGTATTCATTGAACCACCTTATTATCATGTTCATTTCGCCATCTTCTTTCGCAGTCACCTTCGCAATATAAGGCTCCTGTCTATCCAGTTTTTGGCAGATAACAAAGCAGCAGAGCAGCAGTTATTGAAGTCTATTTTCAACAACGATTGAGGTTCAGACATGTATTTTAAGTTATTGTACGTATTTACGTCTTCACTGTAGTGAGTTTCAGCAAAGTAAGTCGTTGTGTGCACGTTCAAATGTGCCACGTTTAAGATGTCTTTGCTTTGTACTTCTTGTTGAGTTCGTCACAATTAATGCCGGCGACGAAGTCTCTGTCTCTGGTCTCTGTCTCTTCCGGGTATTATTTTGCTGTTTTCTTGAAGTAAATTCTCCCACGCATGACATATGGGTTGTAGGATATGTTCTCCGAAAAGGCCAGAGTCAATCGTATCAGTTAGTGGAACTGGTCGGGTCCCATGAATATCTTTTTTCTTGAATATTCGTTGATGATAATCACTTCTTACGCGTTGTTGTCTTGTACCACGCATTCGCCTAGTCTAGCCATTGTGACGGAAGCTTCACAAGCTGCAATAGCTACAGGATTGCACTCGCTAGCAAACAGTGCCAAAAGTCCTGTTCCTGTATCAATATCTAAGACGCTATCCACAGCAGGAGCCACACAGCTCCTGATAGCTCTTCTGTACGCGTTATTCCGAATTCTGTCATTCAAATATTTGAACTGACTCCTCGGGAATAAATAACATTTTGCGTTGTTCAAATTCTTCTCGATAGTGACGTAACTGTAATCAATATGCAGCGCTTTTTCGCAATGGCACAGCGCTTCAGTAAAATAACCGTACAAATACAGGCGATATCATTCAGTAGTGTCACGTTTCCCGGGGACATTTTGATGGCTCGTTCGATGTTGACGAAGATATCCACTTTATTGTCCACAGCGGCTAACTCCGCGTTCATTCGAGATAGTACTGCTCTGAATTCGAACTCGAATCTCTTCTTGATGCGCGGTTGTTTGTCGATGGCACACATGTACATATCGAAGGCCTTTTTGAAGCTGTAGTGATAGGCGAGCTGCCGCGCGAGGGTCATGAAATTGTAGGCTGTGTCAGCCATTTTGAATTTTAATTTAGGCACTAGTTTCTCGGTATCAACTTATTTACCCCGTAAAGGGGTAAATAAGTTGATATTCCGTGTTTTTGGTTAATTTTAGTTAGTTCACTTATCACAGTCTTCTTATATCTATGTCACAATGGAACTCTATGATATTACTGAATATAACATGAAATTTATTTTCTTTAAACACTCCGTGCGACCATGAGTCTGATACTAGAATTGTTACCTTATCTTTAGCCATTTTGGATTTTGATTTAGGCACTAGTTTCTCGGTTTACGGGGTAAATAAGTTGATGTTTAGTTAGTTCACTCGCGACTCTATTTATTGAGATACTGTAAGGTTTTTTACACTCTAAAATCACTCGCTTAACTCACAATATTATCACTAGAAATCGCGATAAAAATGCTTTTCGAAGTGGAGACGTCTTGCTCTTTCGAAGTTCAAATTTAAAGTGGTTGAAAGTGCTACTATACCAAACTCGTAAATTATGTTAAGGTGCAATATACGGTTCAGGTAAGTAAGTGCACAGCTAACGATCATTTTGACTGTTGTTAATCCTATAACCAATTCGCACAGGGAGGGTTACAGATTTCCGATAAATTGTATTGTTCTTATTATGACGCGCTGGTATTGTTGTTTTTAAACAATAGAATGGTTTTATTTTGTAGGATTGAAAAGGTGTAACTTGGTAACAGCTTAACGACTTAAGTCGAAATAGCTTCTAAGTCAAGGCAATCAAGAGATCCGATCAATTCTGTGGTGTCAAGGAAAAGGGGATGAGTCAGAAATTTTGAAAAATGAGTTGTTTACACAGTTGGATAAAATATATTACTAAGTATTAGGGTAAAAAGGATATGAGTCAATACAATGTATTTTTATTTCGTGAATCTCAAATAACAAATAGAGTTTAGTCTTAAACAGCAAAACCTTAAAAGTAAAAATGAGTTATGTATCTTCTTATTACATACGTAATTCTTTACTTATAAAACTAAGCATAGTGAGATAAGTCGACTCGTGCCTAAATTTTTATTCGTCGTTCCGCGTTAGTTGCATTTCGCGCGCGAAGTTGACGTGTTTTGACCTGTGTCAAAAACCTAAAATTTTGGTTTACGTGTGTATTTGAGTGTTTAAACCCATAGAAATGAATAGGATTAACAAGATAATGTCACTGGCTATAAATGCAATTCAAATGAAAATAAAAAAGAAATCTGTAAGGGTAACAAGAATTTCAAATCCTGATAAACGTGGATCACATGGACCTTCTAATAAGATAGGGGATTATGCAGTACAGGCAATTAAGGATCACATTAATTCTCATCCATTATACGAATCGCATTACAGACGAAGTCATACAAACAAACTCTATATACCAGCAGGGCTGTTACTAACAATAATGTACCAAATGTACAAAGAAAAAGTCACCAATCCCGTATCATATACCTATTTTGGAAATGTTTTTCGTACCATGGGTCTATCTTTTAAGAAACCTTCTTTGGACACCAGCAATACATGTGACGCGTATAAAATGAAAATTAAACTAGCTTTGCCGCCAGATTCAGAAATTTTAAAGAAGGAACTTGAAGTCCACCAATCAGAAGCTGATTCAGGTCATTAAAAAAAGGACAAAGAAACTCTTCTTTGTCCTTTTTTTTCATGACGAGCGATGATAAAACAGTTTATTGTTTTAAACTCCAGCAATGTCTTCCAACCCCTTTTTTAAAGACAAATATCGTTTTTTACAAACGGCTGACGGTAAACGGCAAAAAAGCTTTTGCTTCATGTGGAGCGAAGCTGACGGAGGACTTGGAGCTAATCAAATAGCGTCGTGCATCTACACTGTTTTAATGACATTGCCATCATATGTAAAAGAAGTTACCTTTTATGCTGATACGTGTGGCGGACAAAACAAAAATAGCCACGTTGCTGCTATGTTTTTATGCATAAGCAAAATTAAACCAGGTTTGCTTATAAATCACAAGTTTTTAGTTCCCGGGCATACGCACATAGAGTGCGATTCTTTACACGCACAAATCGAAAGAAAGAAAAAAAAACTGATATGGCTATACATTTGCCGAGAGATTGGTACAACCTAGTCAAAATGACGAGTCCGAACATTTCTGACGTGGTAATGGATAACAATATGTTTTTGAACTTCGCTAAATTGTATAAAGGCTCATTGCAGCTACGAAAAGTCTCTGGCGAGAAATTCATATGGCATAATGTAAAATAGTTCAGATTTAGTGGTGAACATGAACCAGGTGTAATTCAGTTTAAAACAAAATTAGACAATTTGAACGAGTTTAAGGAGATTTCTTTCTGTCGAAGGAGCAAATCAAATGAATCTTTGAATCCAAAGAAATGTTATGAATGTCAAGTGCCTATAAGCCAGGAAAAAAAACAAGATCTTCTAAGTATTATTCATTTCATTGATAGTAGTTGCCATGACTTCTATAACAAATTAGAAACTAGTACAAACACACGTGATATAGATCCCGATATCGAGCGTCTCTGCCTACCTCAAGGTGTGATAATTTATGTATATATAATTAAAAAATATCAATATTAAATACATAAATAAATAACACAAAAAGGAGTTATGTCAATTATTTTAATAATTAATAATTAAAAATATTTTTTGGATACATATAAAAGACGACTAAATTGTTAAATGAGAATTAAAACAATTTTGTTTTAAATATTTTTACAGATTTTTGATTAAACTGCATTTATCTTACAAAACAAACAAGCGTTTTCTTTATTAGCCCCTGGTGAAAAGTAGTGTTTTAGACTCATCTCCCTTTACCTTGACACCACAAAATTATTGATTGTCATTAGTACTACCGCCTCTCTAGGTCTGATCAATATTTATTTACACAAGGCATACATTTTGGTTTAGATAGTACTTTAAAACGAATCTACCTTTAAAAGCAGTTCGTTAGTATTTATTTCGAAAATAAAAACTTTAGTGTGGACATCGTAAAATGAGATTATGTTCGATAATCTGGAAAGTCGGCAGGCAGCGTACCGCCCGTAATCCGTTTAGTGTAGCTCGGGGAACACAGGGCTGGTGGATGCAGACAGTTCTAGAAAAATATTGATTCAAATTACTTAGCATAAACTAAAACAGCATTTCGGAAACGTGACGCTTTAGAAAATTTTGTCTGAAACCAAACTTGTTTGTATTGATGCGACTTATTGATTAGTACAGGTTTTATTCATTGCTTGTTTTTTGGAAATAAAATAAAATGGCTGACAGGCACGCCTAAAATATCGCTAAAGCATTAGGTTTAAGGTTGATTGGGAAAATTTGTCAGTTTCGGTCAGCTTGATGTGGCGTCTTTAGGTACGTTGCTGTCCTAGTCAGATATAATGACATTTGAATTCACAATAATTAAATATTAAATTACACTGAAAATCAAATCCGCCTGTCAGCCCTATTCGAGCGGGTGTTGAACCGAAGTTAAACATTAACAGACAGCCACATTCGATAGAATTATTCATGGCCAATAAGCCCCTATGCCGCGAATTTTAAAATATTTGTTCTGTACTGACTATTTGAAAGGGATGAAGGGCTTTGAGTGATCTTCGTTCGGGAGTTCAAAATAATTAAATGATAGAAGAACACAAGTACCCGACTAAGTAAAAATCGCTCTGAAAAGTACAAAACAAAGAGACATAAACTTAAGAATAAGTTTACTATCGAAACGAAGATTCAAATTGTGATTCATTAATTGTGTCATCATTCTCCTGCCCTTATTCCAATTTATTAGGGGTCGGCGCAGCATGTCTACTTCCATACTTCTCTATTACTCGTTATTTCATCCGACATCTCCTATCTAGTGACATATTATTGTATTTAAAATATACTAATTAGGTCCTTTCATTTGATACCCACACACCAAATATGATAACTTACCATCAATCACGCGAATATGTCGGAAACTTGTGACATCAGCTGTGAATTTGTGATAGTTAGTGTAACTTGAAATTAATACAAGTTATCAATTAAATCGCTATTACTTAAGTCATGTTACATTTGCGGTTAATAAACGATCAAATACAGGAGCTTTCGAAGAACAAGACATGCTGCCGACCTCAAATAAATTGAGATAAGCGCAGTATCATGATGATGATGTTGAACTACAGGCGTTACAGACTTACGTTAACTTAATAATGATAAATAACAGACATAAAATCACGCCTGTGATTCCCGAAGGGCTAGGCAGAGGTGTACCTAATAGTGCACCCACATTTCGTCAGTTAAGTTTAAGTCCCATGTAATAGGAGGCGAGCCTATTGGCATCAATCAGGCAAAGATCATCATTTTTTCAATTTACGACCGGAGCATTCGCATGTCTTATAACAATCCCAGATTCGGTTTTGAGCATTACGTTACAATGTTACAAATATACGAAACCGGTGAGGGAGCATTCGCAAAGCACTTTTTCAGCGAGCCATATAAAGTTAAACAGCCAGACCAGGAGCCAGTCTAGACTCAAATGGTTATAAAGTAATATCAGAAACAGCCTATTAATGTTTTTAACGAGAATTTCTAGTTTTATGAGCTTTGCAGTCGTAATGCCCGTGTGAATAAGCTTAATGTCATCTGCAAGGTGCAATGACGAATCAATGTCTTCATGCAGGGCGGTATTATAAAATTTATTAGGGCTAAAGAAATACAATACTTTTGAAAAATTTACCTTCGTTTCATATCTTAACTACACGCATGTAAGTTGGGCAGAGGTGTACCTGACAGCACGCCGACATATCGACCGTTATGTATAAGATCCTTGTAATGAGGGGCGAGCCCTGTTGCCATCAACCAAGTCCAAATCCAGATCCTGGATTTCCTATAAATTCCTGATGGAAACACCTAATAACATTTTGCCCCACCTAGGCATCGAACCGAGGACCTCATGCTCAGCAGTCGTGCTTGCGACCTCTTGGTAGATTATTCTTAATTTCGAGACCTACCTTACCTGCCAAGAGATAAAAAAACTCCCTGTTGCAGTCCAGTGTTGTACATAGTGATAACGACAATCCCATGGTTGTCCCAACCCTAAGCATATCAGGGCGGGCAACATTATCGATCGGCATGGCCGCGTTAGATAGGACAATATATTCGGGAGTGCGCGGCAGTGTGACGTGTTGGTTCAATTATTTAAAATATACGTGATGTTTAATTCTCCTTGGTTTGATTCCAAGACCTAACAGTAGGCAGAATTCCGCCAAAAATCGGCATCAAATAACCAACTTCGAAATAGTTCATTGTTTTGCGGCATATTCTGTTGCGCTTTGGGTGAATTTACTAGAACAGCTACCTGTAGAATTTGCTAAGTTATAAACAGTTGAACTATTTACATCTTAAGTGTGCAACAATATCGCACTGGTCTGGGCCTGCAAGGATATTTG
Source organism: Noctua fimbriata (assembly GCA_905163415.1). Classification (NCBI taxonomy): domain Eukaryota; kingdom Metazoa; phylum Arthropoda; class Insecta; order Lepidoptera; family Noctuidae; genus Noctua; species Noctua fimbriata. The sequence goes on from LR990922.1 coordinate 3,222,246, forward strand.
TGTTGTAGTTTGTAGTTTGTAGTTGTAGAGTAAATAAATAATTAAATTTCTTTCCTGAAATAGCACAGTTTGGGAAACACGTACTTAGCAGAATTTGGAAGGGAGGGTGGCAGGTGCGGCACCAACGAACATGAGCATTTAGTAATTGATGTTGAAAAGGAAGGCACGACTTACTTGGTTGTCCATTATTCTTGTTGCTTCTTTTATTTATTGCTTTTCTTAGAGTCGTTTTCCGGTTGTATATTTTTGGCAGGATAAAGAGATGATCTTTATCATTTCCAGGACGACAAAAAGTATTTAAAAAGGAAACTTTCAAATACTGAAGAACCCGACCATCCGTTTTCCCAGAGACGGTGGGAGGAGCCGCTCTGCAGAGTAGTTCAGAACAACCTACTGAACACGTCTGCTACTACTGCTGAGCGTGCGCGCCTACTGGCTGTGGGTGAGTGGGAGTTGAGTCTTTGGCTTCACGCACTGCCGTCGTCGAGCATAGGCACATTGTTCGACGAAACGACCTTCCGCTTCGCTGCTTCTTTACGCCTTGGTGCTGCCTGCTGTTCTCCTCATCGCTGTCACTGTGGTGAAGCTGTCAACAATCTCGGTCACCACGGCCTGTCATGCAGCCGAAGTGCGCGCCGTTTTGCACGGCACGCGAACATAAACGACATCGTCGGCGTTCCAGCTGTTTTAGAACCCCATGGCTTTGCACGCGACGATGGCAAGAGACCATGCATGGGCATGTCATTGTTTCCTTGGAAGATGGGTAGTCCTTTTATATGGGACGCTACATGCGTCGATACTCTTACGTTATCCCATCTTCCTAGCTCATCGTGCTGTGCTGGCGCTGCCACTGCGGCTGCAGAGAACGTCAAACGGCGTAAATATAGAAACCTTTGTGGTAACTATATTTTCGAGCCGTTTGCGGTTGAAACTCTGGGGTCGTGGGGTCCGAGTGCTCATGGAAATTTGGCTGGGGTGGCTTTTACTTTGGCCAGAGGCTAAGTGTTGCCATACAATGTTGCAACGCCGCCAGTCTCTTGGGCACATTACCAGCTGACAGCGTTGAGGATGAGTTTTTTGATGCACTTTTATAGTTGGTTGTTAGTTTATTTATTTTAGGTTATTTAATAGTTTTTAATTAATAATGTATTTAGTTAGTTTACTCTACCCACTATTAAAATAAAAGGAAAATAAATAAATAATCTTTTGATTTTTTTGCATGCAAACTACTTTTTCTTTATCTTTATTAGTATGCAATTATTTTAAGCTTCATCATAAAGTCATGATAGTTTGGCAATGTCCCAAGTTAGTTACTTTGTTTATGTTTCATATTTTTTGGTAAATAATACGCTCATTGAAGTATAGTAACAACAATTGGATTTGGAAATACAGCGACAACCTACCACCATGAATAGAATGAAGTTAAGTTGTTGCAACGACGAGTCGTTGCTTGAGTCCGTCCCTGTCTATCGTTAATTATTAACTCGCTTTAGAGATTTTTGGACGAGTCCATCTTCACTTGAACTGTAAAGCAGAGCCTTTAGTATCGTATCGATAGCATCAACTTAGCCATAAACTTAGTTGAGGACAAGATACTTTCATTAGGCTTTAAAACAAGTTCTTAATCGCATGCAAGCATGAAGACAGCCATAAAATAGTCGATAATGAAATTATAAAAAGTACTTAGTTTTATTTGATGGTCTTGGCTTAATCATGTCTATACCATATGTGCCATATATAATCTTCGTAGGCGTGATTCTCTAAGGGAACTGTTTAAGGAAATTAACATCATGACGGTACATTGTCAATACATCTACGAAAACATAATGTATGTAAGAAAAAATCTACATCTTTTTAATAAAAGAGGTGACAGACACAATTACTAGTTTAACAGTACTAGAAATAGAGACCAATTAGTTTACGCACACTATGCAAGCATATTACAAGTTGGACGATTATATCGCTGATAAAAATGCTTGGCTCAATGCCGCTCCTGCTCCACAAGGACAGGGGCGCATAAATGGATAGCATTAAATAGTTTGTTGGAGCTGCTGAAGATTGTTCAACTATCTTTGCATTGTATAAATTCAATCTCTTTAGTATTATATAACCGCATAGCACATATTGTGTGAGTACTATGTACTAGAAAGCTGTCATTCGCTGGCAACCTACGTCTTTTCTTGACTTGAAAGTGCCCTGGCGGTTAGGAGTATGTCATGCTCACTCAAATGTCTCACTGATGGTGGCGCTTGTGTTTCCTTCGAAATGTTTGAGTTGAATGGTACTGATACATGCGTCATGTTCGTGAGCGGGCGCTGCCAGTTGTGACTGGTCATCTCTTGGTTGCACGGCTTATTTGAATTGATTATTTTATTTTTTGAATTGTTTTTACTATGGACGCTTTTAACGTACACGTCTTGCTACATCGTTCTCACATAATGTACCATCTCAACATGAATAATGTAACCAAGGTTTTGTGAAAGTATTTTGATTTAAAAGAGTATCCATGGAGTTTCTTGCCCGTTCTTCTCCATAGAGATCTACGTTAGGGAATGGAAAACTACAGTACTTTCACAGTTACTATGGACGCTTTTAACGTACACGTCTTGCTACATCGTTCTCACATAATGTACCATCTCAACATGAATAATGTAACCAAGGTTTTGTGAAAGTATTTTGATTTAAAAGAGTATCCATGGAGTTTCTTGCCCGTTCTTCTCCATAGAGATCTACGTTAGGGAATGGAAAACTACAGTACTTTCACAGTTTTTATGCCTTGTGACTGGGACTGTAGCTACATTACATTGTTGTCTTTGTTTCGACAATTCAAAAGTGCCTGTAACCGGCCTACTTGCAATTAATGCTTTGTATTTGATTTTGATTTACTAACTTAATAATAACAGCCGTATGGGTCGATTTCACAACTTAATAAGTTTAACTTTAGTAGTGTTTTTTTTTCTCTCATTAGTTGGAGGGTTTTTGGGGCATTAAAGGTACCTGCGTTAAAAATAGATTAGAGTTTACACAATTTTAATAATTGTGGTATCTTTTATCAGTCCTGAGTCTTAACTGTACTTGACGAACAGACAGTCTACCAAACGGGTATGAATATTTAGGGGTCTGAAGAACAGGTTGCAAAGTTCTTCATTCTTCGACCAGATGGGTGTTGTCTGGTGGGCTACTTACCGACAGTTAATGTCGGGTTTTTCTATGTAGTCTTAAGTCGCGGATAACTTTAACTGCACGATTTAGGATTTTTGATGTTAGTTCTTCATTTTTGTCATAGATGGCGCTGTAGTACTTTTTGTCCTTTGTTGCTGTAGTACCTTTTTGTCGTGCCGTTACAAATACACGTGTACAATCTAACGTTTAGGTTTACAGTTTTAAATATTTTAGTTCCTAAAGTCGCGATAGATGGCGTTGTTCATTTAGCACTCTCCGCTGAATCGCGGTGTTAAGATTCTCCGCGATAACATGACCTCTTCGTGTATAACAAAATAAATTACCTTCGTTCAAGTAAACATTGGCCTTCTTCTTCATGCTCATTCGAGACTATACACGTTGAAACGAGACTCAATGTATAAAGATTAAAATAGTTACGAAACGGTACTTTTGTGATAGTATTTTGTTTAGTTGGCTTATCGGGAGAGTGGCGAGACGGGGTGTAGCCTCCTGTAGCAGGGTCAGACCGCCATTCGGACAAACAAACAAACAAAAATTCTCGTCTCTCCGTAGCGGAGTGAGCTCAAAATTAAAAACATCCCGCTCTACAGTGTTTTGTTTTGCGCAAAAGTTTCATAATTTCCCCATCCGAGTGTCTGACGGGTTACCCGAGATGTGAGAATCAAGATGGATATTCTTTAATCAACTTATCTGTGCAGGCGGGAAAACAGAGAATTAAAATAAATGTAATATCGATGCATTTTTTCTTAGCAAGCAGCGCCACCTTGAACTGCAAACTTAAAGTTGTCATACTGCACTTCAATTAGTTTTCATATATCTCTATTTCTCTCTCTCTCTTCTCTAAGTTGAAATCTTGTATTTCATCAAACATGCCTTGTTTCTATGTGAATATTTCGTCAGTGGGAACGCTCAATATAGTTTTTAACCGACTTCAAAAAAAGGAGGAGGTTCTTCAGGTTAATATTATATCTATGTGTTCCATTTTATTCCGACTAATCTCAGAAACACAGCACAAAACAGCTGAATTAATTTCGACGGGACTTTTGCTGGCAGATAGATGATTTTTAAAACCCATTTTTTTTTAAAACCCATGAAATTATTAACAAAATCCCATTCAAATAGGGAAGTAATATTTGTATATTAATAATTTCACGCGGATGAAGGTCGCGGGCAACAGCTAGTTTAATATAAAGTGTCTGTCTAGGTTCGAACCCACGACCTGCAACTTGTAAGTAGGTCCTAGTATCACTGGCCCACCACCGCTCTCTTTCTCTCTGTGTATTTTATTACATTATGACTGTCCAAAACATGGAATAGATAAATTAGGTCCCTTTTTAGGGTTCCGGACCAGAAAGGGAACCAACGGGACCCTATTTATTCCATCCGTCCGTCAGTACATCTGTCAGCGGGCTGTAGCTCATGGTCCGTAATAGGTAGACGAGAGTTGAAATTTTCACAGAATGTGTATAGGAATACACATTCTGTGAAAATTTGAAACATGAGCATGTTGCCGCTAAAACAAAAAAATAATTAAAATAAATTAAAAATTAAAGGGGGCGCCCCTACGATGGTACCCCTCCATGCTCGAGTCCAAATTTTTGTAAGAGGTAAGCCGGAGTACATATCTTTAACGTGATGATATTATTTCTCTATAGAATACTGACTTTACCATTTCTCAAATGTAAGCCAGTAGGAATCGAGTTGTATGGAAACTTCACCACTGGTGAACAAAACTATCTGTCGCAAAAATAAATGTACCACCTCCACGGTTCGTTCGCCACATTTATTGTCGCAAGAATATTAATTTTTCCGCGACCACGGATAGTCGTTAGCATACTTTTATTCCGGCGTGAATAATTAAAGTGGGACAGTTTCAGGATAGTCTTCCAAGTTACAGTCTTATAACTATCTCAAGTGTCAACTAATTATTATGCTATGCTTATTTTTATTCGTTGTAAAATGCGAGAAGAATTTACAACGGTTTATTTTATGCTAAGTTTTTGAAGGCTGTTTGTACAGATATAGTAATATACAATTAAAAATGTTCGCTTTTCACTAGAATGAGGAGGAATACATTCCCAATTATTATAATCTGTCTTAATGTGTTAACCAAAAAATTAACTTTTAAAAGAAGATCGGCTGAATGGGGCTCTCTTAATTTCAGACGCGTTCATCAATGAAAGTATGCACATTATATGAAGCAATTAGGGGCTTTTCTTTGCATGCCATTTTTGTTTATTGAACTTTTATGAACAAAAAGAAGAAACAAATATTTTACTAAATCTGAACATCTAATCATTTGCAATATCGAAACGTAGACACAGTGAAGGAAGCAATACAAGTTACCATACAATAGAATATGGAATTTCTATTTCTATAATAATACTAATTAGCAGTATTTTGCTCCATTGTCTAAAGATGATGAAATAAAAAAGAGATGGAAGGGTTATTTTGAAAATCTAATGAATGAAGAGAATGAATGGAGCGGTGTGCTAAAAGAGGTAGGTGGTAGGCAGGTGGTAGGTAGATGGTAGATAGGTAGATGGTAGGTAGGTTATAGGTAGGTGGAAGGAAGGTAGTAGGTAGTATTTAGGTAAATGGTAGGTGGTAGGAAGGTAGGTGGTCGGTAGGTGGTAGGAAGGTGGAAGGTAGATGATACGTAGGTGATAGGTAGGTGGAAGGAAGGTGGTAGGTAGGTGGAAAGTAGGAGGTAGGTGGAAGTGGAAGGTAGGTGGTCGGTAGGTGGTAGGTAGGTTGAAGGTAGAGTATAGGTAGGTGGTAGGTAGGTGATAGGTAGTTGGTAGGTAGGTGATAGGTAGTTGGTAGGTAGGTAGATGGCAGGTCGTAGGTAGGTGATAGGTAGGTGGAAGGTAGATGGTAGTTAGGTGATATGTAGGTAGTGGTTAGATGATAGGTAGGTAGATGGTAAATAGGTAGATGGTAGATGGTAGGTAGGTTATAGGTAGGTGGATGGAAAGTAGTAGGTAGGTGGTAGGTAGGTAGATGGTAGGTAGGTAGATGGTAGGTAGGTAGATGGTAGGTGGTAGGAAGTCAGGTGGTAGGTAGATGGTAGGTAGGTGGTAGGTAGGTGGTAGGTAGGTGGTAGGTAGGTGGTAGGTAGGTGGTAGGTAGGTGGTAGGTAGGTGGTAGGTAGGTGGTAGGTAGGTGGTAGGTAGGTGGTAGGTAGGTGGTAGGTAGGTGGTAGGTAGGTGGTAGGTAGGTGGTAGGCAGGTGGTAGTAAGATGATAGGTAGGTGGTAGGTAGATGGTAGGTAGGTGGTAGGTAGATAGGTGGAAGGTAGGTAGGCGATAGGTAGGTGGAAGGAAGGTGGTAGGTAGGTGGAAAGTAGGTGGTAGGTGGAAGTGGAAGGTAGGTGGTCGGTAGGTGGTAGGTAGGTGGTAGGTAGATTATAGGTAGGTGGTAGGTAGGTTGAAGGTAGATTATAGGTAGGTGGTAGGTAGGTGATAGGTAGGTGGTAGGTAGGTGGTAGGTAGGTGGTAGGTAGGTGGTAGATAGGTGGTAGGTAGGTGGAAGGTAGTTGGTAGGAAGGTGGTAGGTAGGTGGTAGGTGGGTGGTAGGTGGGTGGTAGGTGGGTGGTAGGTAGGTGGTAGGTAGGTGGTAGGTAGGTGGTAGGTAGGTGGTAGGTAGGTGGTAGGTAGATGGTAGGTGGTAAGCAGGTGGTAGGCAGGTGGTAGTAAGATGATAGGTAGGTGGTAGGTAGGTGGTAGGTAGGTGGTAGGTAGGTGGTAGGTAGGTGGTAGGTAGGTGGTAGGTAGGTGGTAGGTAGGTGGTAGGTAGGTGGTAGGTAGGTGGTAGGTAGGTGGTAGGTAGGTGGTAGGTAGGTGGTAGGTAGGTGGTAGGTAGGTGGTAGGTAGGTGGTAGGTAGGTGGTAGGTAGGTGGTAGGTAGGTGGTAGGTAGGTGGTAGGTAGGTGGTAGGTAGATTATAGGTAGGTGGTAGGTAGGTTGAAGGTAGATTATAGGTAGGTGGTAGGTAGGTGATAGGTAGGTGGTAGGTAGGTGGTAGGTAGGTGGTAGGTAGGTGGTAGGTAGGTGGTAGGTAGGTGGAAGGTAGTTGGTAGGAAGGTGGTAGGTAGGTGGTAGGAAGCTGGAAGGTGGAGGGTAGATGATAGGTTGGTGATAGGTAGGTGGTAGGAAGGTGGTAGGTAGGTGTTAGGTAAGTGAAAGTTAGTTGGTAGGTAGGAAGATGGTAGGTGGTAGGTGGAAGTGGAAGGTAGGTGGTAGGTAGGTGGTAGGTAGGTGGTAGGTAGGTGGTAGGTAGGTGGTAGGTAGGTGGTAGGTAGGTGGTAGGTAGGTGGTAGGTAGGTGGTAGGTAGGTGGTAGGTAGGTGGTAGGTAGGTGGTAGGTAGGTGGTAGGTTGGTGGTAGGTAGGTGGTAGGTAGGTGGTAGGTAGGTGGTAGGTAGGTGGTAGGTAGGTGGTAGGTAGGTGGTAGGTAGGTGGTAGGTAGGTGGTAGGTAGGTGGTAGGTAGGTGGTAGGTAGGTGGTAGGTAGGTGGTAGGTAGGTGGTAGGTAGGTGGTAGGTAGGTGGTAGGTAGGTGGTAGGTAGGTGGTAGGTAGGTGGTAGGTAGGTGGTAGGTAGGTGGTAGGTAGGTGGTAGGTAGGTGGTAGGTAGGTGGTAGGTAGGTGGTAGGTAGGTGGTAGGTAGGTGGTAGGTAGGTGGTAGGTAGGTGGTAGGTAGGTGGTAGGTAGGTGGTAGGTAGGTGGTAGGTAGGTGGTAGGTAGGTGGTAGGTAGGTGGTAGGTAGGTGGTAGGTAGGTGGTAGGTAGGTGGTAGGTAGGTGGTAGGTAGGTGGTAGGTAGGTGGTAGGTAGGTGGTAGGTAGGTGGTAGGTAGGTGGTAGGTAGGTGATAGGTAGATGGTGGTTAGATGATAGGTAGGTAGATGGTAGGTAGGTTATAGGTAGGTGGAAGGAAGGTAGTAGGTAGGTGGTAGGTAGGTAGATGGTAGGAAGGTGGAAGGTAGGTGGGAGGTAAGTGATAGGTAGGCGGAAGGTAGGTGGTAGGTAGGTGGAAGGTGGAAGGTAGATGATAGGTAGGTGATAGGTAGGTGGTAGGAAGGTAGATGGTAGGTAGGTGATAGGTAGGTGGTAGGAAGGTGGAAGGTGGAAGGTAGATGATAGGTAGGTGATAGGTAGGTGGTAGGAAGGTAGATGATAGGTAGGTGATTGGTAGGTGGTAGGTAGATGATAGGTAGGTGATAGGTAGGTGGTAGGAAGGTGGAAGGTGGAAGGTAGATGATAGGTAGGTGATAGGTAGTTGGTAGGTAGACGGCAGGTAGGTAGATGGTAGATGGTAGGTAGGTTATAGGTAGGTAGAAGGAAAGTAGTAGGTAGGTGGTAGGTAGGTAGTTAGTTGGTAGATGGTAGGTGGTAGGCAGGTGGTAGGTAGGTGGAAGGTAGGTGGTAGGTAGGTGTTAGGTAGGTGAAAGTTAGTTGATAGGTAGGAAGATGGTAGGTGGTAAGCAGGTGGTAGGCAGGTGGTAGTTAGATGATAGGTAGGTGAAAAGTAGGTGTTAAGAAGGGTGAAGGTAGGTGGTAGGTAGGTGGAAGGTAGGTGGAAGGAAGGTGGTAGGTAAGTGATAGGTAGGCGGAAGGTAGGTGGTAGGTAAGTGATAGGTAGGCGGAAGGTAGGTGGTAGGTAGGTGGTAGGTAGGTGGTAGGTAGGTGGAAGGTGGAAGGTAGATGGTAGGTCAATGATAGGCAGGTGAAATGCAGGTGAAAGGTAGGTGGAAGGTAGGTGGTAGGTAGGTGTTAGGTAGGTGAAAGGAAGGTAGAAGGTAGTTGGTAGGTGGTAAGCAGATGAAGGTAGATGATAGGTAGGTGGTAGGAAGGTAGATGATAGGTAGGTGATTGGTAGGTGATTGGTAGGTGGTAGGAAGGTGGAAGGTGGAAGGTAGATGATAGGTAGGTGATAGGTAGTTGGTAGGTAGACGGCAGGTAGGTAGATGGTAGGTAGATGATAGGTAGGTGGTAGGAAGGTAGAAGGTAGTTGGTAGGAAGGTGGTAGGTAGGTGGTAGGAAGGTGGAAGGTGGAAGGTAGAGGATAGGTTGGTGATAGGTAGGTGGTAGAAAGGTGGTAGGTAGGTGTTAGGTAGGTGAAAGTTAGTTGGTAGGTAGGTAGATGGTAGGTGGTAAGAAAGGTGAAGGTAGGTGGTAGGTAGGTGGAAGGTAGGTGGTAGGTAGATGGTAGGTAGGTGGAAGTTAGGTAGATGGTAGGTGGTAAGAAGGGTGAAGGTAGGTGGTAGGTAGGTGGAAGGTAGGTGGAAGGAAGGTAGTAGGTATTTGGTAGGTAGGCGGAAGGTAGGTGGTAGGTAGGTGGTAGGAAGGTGGAAGGTAGGTGGTAGGTAGGTGGTGGTTAGATGATAGATAGGTAGATGGTAGATAGGAAGATAGTAGGTAGGTTATAGGTAGGTGGAAGGAAGGTAGTAGGTAGGTGGTAGGTAGGTAGATGGTAGGTGGTAGGAAGGTAGGTGGTCGGTAGGTGGTAGGAAGGTGGAAGGTAGATGATAGGTAGGTGATAGGTAGGTGGTAGGAAGGTGGAAGGTGGAAGGTAGATGATAGGTAGGTGATAGGTAGTTGGTAGGTAGACGGCAGGTAGGTAGATGGTAGATGGTAGATGGTAGGTAGGTTATACGTAGGTGGAAGGAAAGTAGTAGGTAGGTGTTAGGTAGGTTGTTGGTAGATAGTAGGTTGTAGGTAGGTGGAAGGAAGATGATAGGTAGTAGGTATGTAGGTGGTAGGTAGGTGGTAGGTAGGTTGTAGGTAGGTGGTAGGTAGGTGGTGGGTAGATGGTAGGTATTTGGAAGGTAGTTGGTACGTAGGTGGTAGGTAGGTGGTAGGTAGGTGGTAGGTAGATGGTAGGTAGAAGGTAGGTGGTAGGTTGGTGAAATGTAGGTGGTAGTTAGATGGAAGGTAGATGGAAGGTAGGTGGTAGGTAGATGATAGGTAGGTGATAGGTAGGTGGTAGGAAGGTAGATGATAGGTAGGTGATTGGTAGGTGATTGGTAGGTGGTAGGAAGGTGGAAGGTGGAAGGTAGGTGGTAGGTTGGTGAAATGTAGGTGGTAGTTAGATGGAAGGTAGATGGAAGGTAGGTGGTAGGTAGATGGTAGGTAGATGAAAGGTAGGTGGTAGGAAGGTAGAAGGTAGTTGGTAGGAAGGTGGTAGGTAGGTGGTAGGAAGGTTGAAGGTGGAAGGTAGAGATTAGGTTGGTGATAGGTAGGTGGTAGAAAGGTGGTAGGTAGGTGAAGGTAGGTGGTAGGTAGGTGGAAGGTAGGTGGTAGGTAGATGGTAGGTAGGTGGAAGTTAGGTAGATGGTAGGTGGTAAGAAGGGTGAAGGTAGGTGGTAGGTAGGTGGAAGGTAGGTGGAAGGAAGGTAGTAGGTATTTGGTAGGTAGGCGGAAGGTAGGTGGTAGGTAGGTGGTAGGAAGGTGGAAGGTAGGTGGTAGGTAGGTGGTGGTTAGATGATAGATAGGTAGATGGTAGATAGGAAGATAGTAGGTAGGTTATAGGTAGGTGGAAGGAAGGTAGTAGGTAGGTGGTTGGTAGGTAGATGGTAGGTGGTAGGAAGGTAGGTGGTCGGTAGGTGGTAGGAAGGTGGAAGGTAGATGATAGGTAGGTGATAGGTAGGTGGTAGGAAGGTGGAAGGTGGAAGGTAGATGATAGGTAGGTGATAGGTAGTTGGTAGGTAGACGGCAGGTAGGTAGATGGTAGATGGTAGGTAGGTTATAGGTAGGTGGAAGGAAAGTAGTAGGTAGGTGTTAGGTAGGTTGTTGGTAGATAGTAGGTTGTAGGTAGGTGGAAGGAAGATGATAGGTAGTAGGTATGTAGGTGGTAGGTAGGTGGTAGGTAGGTTGTAGGTAGGTGGTAGGTAGGTGGTGGGTAGATGGTAGGTATTTGGAAGGTAGGTGGTACGTAGGTGGTAGGTAGGTGGTAGGTAGGTGGTAGGTAGATGGTAGGTAGAAGGTAGGTGGTAGGTTGGTGAAATGTAGGTGGTAGGTAGATGGAAGGTAGATGGAAGGTAGATGGAAGGTAGGTGGTAGGTAGATGATAGGTAGGTGATAGGTAGGTGGTAGGAAGGTAGATGATAGGTAGGTGATTGGTAGGTGATTGGTAGGTGGTAGGAAGGTGGAAGGTAGGTGGTAGGAAGCTGGAAGGTGGAGGGTAGATGATAGGTTGGTGATAGGTAGGTGGTAGGAAGGTGGTAGGTAGGTGTTAGGTAGGTGAAAGTTAGTTGGTAGGTAGGAAGATGGTAGGTGGTAGGTGGAAGTGGAAGGTAGGTGGTAGGTGGAAGGTAGGTGGTAGGTAGGTGGTAGGTAGGTGGTAGGTAGGTGGTAGGTAGGTGGTAGGTAGGTGGTAGGTAGGTGGTAGGTAGGTGGTAGGTAGGTGGTAGGTAGGTGGTAGGTAGGTGGTAGGTAGGTGGTAGGTAGGTGGTAGGTAGGTGGTAGGTAGGTGGTAGGTAGGTGGTAGGTAGGTGGTAGGTAGGTGGTAGGTAGGTGGTAGGTTGGTGGTAGGTAGGTGGTAGGTAGGTGGTAGGTAGGTGGTAGGTAGGTGGTAGGTAGGTGGTAGGTAGGTGGTAGGTAGGTGGTAGGTAGGTGGTAGGTAGGTGGTAGGTAGGTGGTAGGTAGGTGGTAGGTAGGTGGTAGGTAGGTGGTAGGTAGGTGGTAGGTAGGTGGTAGGTAGGTGGTAGGTAGGTGGTAGGTAGGTGGTAGGTAGGTGGTAGGTAGGTGGTAGGTAGGTGGTAGGTAGGTGGTAGGTAGGTGGTAGGTAGGTGGTAGGTAGGTGGTAGGTAGGTGGTAGGTAGGTGGTAGGTAGGTGGTAGGTAGGTGGTAGGTAGGTGGTAGGTAGGTGGTAGGTAGGTGGTAGGTAGGTGGTAGGTAGGTGGTAGGTAGGTGGTAGGTAGGTGGTAGGTAGGTGATAGGTAGATGGTGGTTAGATGATAGGTAGGTAGATGGTAGGTAGGTTATAGGTAGGTGGAAGGAAGGTAGTAGGTAGGTGGTAGGTAGGTAGATGGTAGGAAGGTGGAAGGTAGGTGGGAGGTAAGTGATAGGTAGGCGGAAGGTAGGTGGTAGGTAGGTGGAAGGTGGAAGGTAGATGATAGGTAGGTGATAGGTAGGTGGTAGGAAGGTAGATGGTAGGTAGGTGATAGGTAGGTGGTAGGAAGGTGGAAGGTGGAAGGTAGATGATAGGTAGGTGATAGGTAGGTGGTAGGAAGGTAGATGATAGGTAGGTGATTGGTAGGTGGTAGGTAGATGATAGGTAGGTGATAGGTAGGTGGTAGGAAGGTGGAAGGTGGAAGGTAGATGATAGGTAGGTGATAGGTAGTTGGTAGGTAGACGGCAGGTAGGTAGATGGTAGATGGTAGGTAGGTTATAGGTAGGTAGAAGGAAAGTAGTAGGTAGGTGGTAGGTAGGTAGTTGGTAGATGGTAGGTGGTAGGCAGGTGGTAGGTAGGTGGAAGGTAGGTGGTAGGTAGGTGTTAGGTAGGTGAAAGTTAGTTGATAGGTAGGAAGATGGTAGGTGGTAAGCAGGTGGTAGGCAGGTGGTAGTTAGATGATAGGTAGGTGAAAAGTAGGTGTTAAGAAGGGTGAAGGTAGGTGGTAGGTAGGTGGAAGGTAGGTGGAAGGAAGGTGGTAGGTAAGTGATAGGTAGGCGGAAGGTAGGTGGTAGGTAAGTGATAGGTAGGCGGAAGGTAGGTGGTAGGTAGGTGGTAGGTAGGTGGTAGGTAGGTGGAAGGTGGAAGGTAGATGGTAGGTGGTAGGTCAATGATAGGCAGGTGAAATGCAGGTGAAAGGTAGGTGGAAGGTAGGTGGTAGGTAGGTGTTAGGTAGGTGAAAGGAAGGTAGAAGGTAGTTGGTAGGTGGTAAGCAGATGAAGGTAGATGATAGGTAGGTGGTAGGAAGGTAGATGATAGGTAGGTGATTGGTAGGTGATTGGTAGGTGGTAGGAAGGTGGAAGGTAGATGATAGGTAGGTGATAGGTAGTTGGTAGGTAGACGGCAGGTAGGTAGATGGTAGGTAGATGATAGGTAGGTGGTAGGAAGGTAGAAGGTAGTTGGTAGGAAGGTGGTAGGTAGGTGGTAGGAAGGTGGAAGGTGGAAGGTAGAGGATAGGTTGGTGATAGGTAGGTGGTAGAAAGGTGGTAGGTAGGTGTTAGGTAGGTGAAAGTTAGTTGGTAGGTAGGTAGATGGTTGGTGGTAAGAAAGGTGAAGGTAGGTGGTAGGTAGGTGGAAGGTAGGTGGTAGGTAGATGGTAGGTAGGTGGAAGTTAGGTAGATGGTAGGTGGTAAGAAGGGTGAAGGTAGGTGGTAGGTAGGTGGAAGGTAGGTGGAAGGAAGGTAGTAGGTATTTGGTAGGTAGGCGGAAGGTAGGTGGTAGGTAGGTGGTAGGAAGGTGGAAGGTAGGTCGTAGGTAGGTGGTGGTTAGATGATAGATAGGTAGATGGTAGATAGGAAGATAGTAGGTAGGTTATAGGTAGGTGGAAGGAAGGTAGTAGGTAGGTGGTAGGTAGGTAGATGGTAGGTGGTAGGAAGGTAGGTGGTCGGTAGGTGGTAGGAAGGTGGAAGGTAGATGATAGGTAGGTGATAGGTAGGTGGTAGGAAGGTGGAAGGTGGAAGGTAGATGATAGGTAGGTGATAGGTAGTTGGTAGGTAGACGGCAGGTAGGTAGATGGTAGATGGTAGATGGTAGGTAGGTTATAGGTAGGTGGAAGGAAAGTAGTAGGTAGGTGTTAGGTAGGTTGTTGGTAGATAGTAGGTTGTAGGTAGGTGGAAGGAAGATGATAGGTAGTAGGTATGTAGGTGGTAGGTAGGTGGTAGGTAGGTTGTAGGTAGGTGGTAGGTAGGTGGTGGGTAGATGGTAGGTATTTGGAAGGTAGGTGGTACGTAGGTGGTAGGTAGGTGGTAGGTAGGTGGTAGGTAGATGGTAGGTAGAAGGTAGGTGGTAGGTTGGTGAAATGTAGGTGGTAGGTAGATGGAAGGTAGATGGAAGGTAGGTGGTAGGTAGATGATAGGTAGGTGATAGGTAGGTGGTAGGAAGGTAGATGATAGGTAGGTGATTGGTAGGTGATTGGTAGGTGGTAGGAAGGTGGAAGGTGGAAGGTAGATGATAGGTAGGTGATAGGTAGTTGGTAGGTAGACGGCAGGTAGGTAGATGGTAGGTAGATGATAGGTAGGTGGTAGGAAGGTAGAAGGTAGTTGGTAGGAAGGTGGTAGGTAGGTGGTAGGAAGGTGGAAGGTGGAAGGTAGAGAATAGGTTGGTGATAGGTAGGTGGTAGAAAGGTGGTAGGTAGGTGTTAGGTAGGTGAAAGTTAGTTGGTAGGTAGGAAGATGGTAGGTGGTAAGCAGGTGGTAGGCAGGTGGTAGTTAGATGATAGGTAGATGGTAAGTAGGTGATAGGTAGGCGGAAGGTAGGTGGTAGGGAGGTGGTAGGTAGGTGAAAGTTAGTTGATAGGTAGGAAGATGGTAGGTGGTAAGCAGGTGGTAGGCAGGTGGTAGTTAGATGATAGGTAGGTGGTAGGCAGGCGGTAGGCAGGTGGTAGGTAGACGATAGGTAGGTGATAGGTAGTTGGTAGGTAAACGGCGGGTAGGTAGATGGTAGATGGTAGGTAGGTTGTAGGTAGGTGGAAGGAAGATTATAGGTAGTAGGTATGTAGGTGGTAGGTAGGTGGTAGGTAGGTGGTAGGTAGGTGGTAGGCAGGTGGTAGGTAGGTGGTAGGTAGGTGGTAGGTAGATGGTAGGTAGATGATATACAGGTGGTAGGCAGGTGGAAGGTGGAAGGTAGAGGATAGGTTGGTGATAGGTAGGTGGTAGAAAGGTGGTAGGTAGGTGTTAGGTAGGTGAAAGTTAGTTGGTAGGTAGGAAGATGGTAGGTGGTAAGCAGGTGATAGGCAGGTGGTAGTTAGATGATAGGTAGATGGTAAGTAGGTGATAGGTAGGCGGAAGGTAGGTGAAAGGGAGGTGGTAGGTAGGTGAAAGTTAGTTGATAGGTAGGAAGATGGTAGGTGGTAAGCAGGTGGTAGGCAGGTGGTAGTTAGATGATAGGTAGGTGGAAGGCAGACGGTAGGCAGGTGGTAGGTAGACGATAGGTAGGTGATAGGTAGTTGGTAGGTAAACGGCGGGTAGGTAGATGGTAGATGGTAGGTAGGTTGTAGGTAGGTGGAAGGAAGATTATAGGTAGTAGGTATGTAGGTGGTAGGTAGGTGGTAGGTAGGTGGTAGGTAGGTGGTAGGCAGGTGGTAGGTAGGTGGTAGGTAGGTGGTAGGTAGATGGTAGGTAGATGGTATACAGGTGGTAGGCAGGTGGTAGGTAGATGGTAGGTAGGTGGAAGTTAGGTAGATGGTAGGTGGTAAGAAGGGTGAAGGTAGGTGGTAGGTAGGTAGAAGGTAGGTGGAAGGTAGGTGGTAGGTAAGTGGTAGGAAGGTGGAAGGTAGGTGGTAGGTAGGTGGTGGTTAGATGATAGGTAGGTAGATGGTAGATAGGAAGATAGTAGATAGGAAGATAGTAGGTAGGTTATAGGTAGGTGGAAGGAAGGTAGTAGGTAGGTGGTAGGTAGGTAGATGGTAGGTGGTAGGAAGGTAGGTGGTCGGTAGGTGGTAGGAAGGTGGAAGGTAGATGATAGGTAGGTGATAGGTAGGTGGTAGGAAGGTGGAAGGTGGAAGGTAGATGATAGGTAGGTGATAGGTAGTTGGTAGGTAGACGGCAGGTAGGTAGATGGTAGATGGTAGGTAGGTTATAGGTAGGTGGAAGGAAAGTAGTAGGTAGGAGTTAGGTAGGTTGTTGGTAGATAGTAGGTTGTAGGTAGGTGGAAGGAAGATGATAGGTAGTAGGTATGTAGGTGGTAGGTAGGTGGTAGGTAGGTGGTAGGTAGGTGGTAGGTAGGTGGAAGGTAGGTGGAAGGAAAGTAGTAGGTAGGTGTTAGGTAGGTTGTTGGTAGATAGTAGGTTGTAGGTAGGTGGAAGGAAGATGATAGGTAGTAGGTATGTAGGTGGTAGGTAGGTGGTAGGTAGGTGGTAGGTAGGTGGTAGGTAGGTGGTGGGTAGATGGTAGGTATTTGGAAGGTAGGTGGTACGTAGGTGATAGGTAGGTGGTAGGTAGGTGGTAGGTAGGTGGTAGGTAGGTGGTAGGTAGATGGTAGGTAGAAGGTAGGTGGTAGGTTGGTGAAATGTAGGTGGTATGTAGATGGAAGGTAGATGGAAGGTAGGTGGTAGGTAGATGATAGGTAGGTGATAGGTAGGTGGTAGGAAGGTAGATGATAGGTAGGTGATTGGTAGGTGATTGGTAGGTGGTAGGAAGGTGGAAGGTGGAAGGTAGATGATAGGTAGGTGATAGGTAGTTGGTAGGTAGACGGCAGGTAGGTAGATGGTAGGTAGATGATAGGTAGGTGGTAGGAAGGTAGAAGGTAGTTGGTAGGAAGGTGGTAGGTAGGTGGTAGGAAGGTGGAAGGTGGAAGGTAGAGGATAGGTTGGTGATAGGTAGGTGGTAGAAAGGTGGTAGGTAGGTGTTAGGTAGGTGAAAGTTAGTTGGTAGGTAGGAAGATGGTAGGTGGTAAGCAGGTGGTAGGCAGGTGGTAGTTAGATGATAGGTAGATGGTAAGTAGGTGATAGGTAGGCGGAAGGTAGGTGGTAGGGAGGTGGTAGGTAGATGAAAGTTAGTTGATATTTAGGAAGATGGTAGGTGGTAAGCAGGTGGTAGGCAGGTGGTAGTTAGATGATAGGTAGGTGGTAGGCAGGCGGTAGGCAGGTGGTAGGTAGACGATAGGTAGGTGATAGGTAGTTGGTAGGTAAACGGCAGGTAGGTAGATGGTAGATGGTAGGTAGGTTGTAGGTAGGTGGAAGGAAGATTATAGGTAGTAGGTATGTAGGTGGTAGGTAGGTGGTAGGTAGGTGGTAGGTAGGTGGTAGGCAGGTGGTAGGTAGGTGGTAGGTAGGTGGTAGGTAGGTGGTAGGTAGGTGGTAGGTAAGTGATAGGTAGGCGGAAGGTAGGTGGTAGGTAGGTGGTAGGAAGGTGGAAGGTAGGTGGTAGGCAGGTGGTAGGGAGGTGGTAGGTAGGTGGTAGGTAGATGGTAGGTAGATGGTATACAGGTGGTAGGCAGGTGGTAGGTAGATGGTAGGTAGGTGGAAGGTAGGTAGATGGTAGGTGGTAAGAAGGGTGAAGGTAGGTGGTAGGTAGGTGGAAGGTAGGTGGAAGGTAGGTGGTAGGTAAGTGATAGGTAGGCGGAAGGTAGGTGGTAGGTAGGTGGTAGGAAGGTGGAAGGTAGGTGGTAGGTAGGTGGTGGTTAGATGATAGGTAGGTAGATGGTAGATAGGAAGATAGTAGGTAGGTTATAGGTAGGTGGAAGGAAGGTAGTAGGTAGGTGGTAGGTAGGTAGATGGTAGGTGGTAGGAAGGTAGGTGGTCGGTAGGTGGTAGGAAAGTGGAAGGTAGATGATAGGTAGGTGATAGGTAGGTGGTAGGAAGGTGGAAGGTGGAAGGTAGATGATAGGTAGGTGATAGGTAGTTGGTAGGTAGACGGCAGGTAGGTAGATGGTAGATGGTAGGTAGGTTATAGGTAGGTGGAAGGAAGATTATAGGTAGTAGGTATGTATTGAAGGTAGGTGGAAGGAAGGTAGTAGGTATTTGGTAGGTAGGCGGAAGGTAGGTGGTAGGTAGGTGGTAGGAAGGTGGAAGGTAGGTGGTAGGTAGGTGGTGGTTAGATGATAGATAGGTAGATGGTAGATAGGAAGATAGTAGGTAGGTTATAGGTAGGTGGAAGGAAGGTAGTAGGTAGGTGGTAGGTAGGTAGATGGTAGGTGGTAGGAAGGTAGGTGGTCGGTAGGTGGTAGGAAGGTGGAAGGTAGATGATAGGTAGGTGATAGGTAGGTGGTAGGAAGGTGGAAGGTGGAAGGTAGATGATAGGTAGGTGATAGGTAGTTGGTAGGTAGACGGCAGGTAGGTAGATGGTAGATGGTAGATGGTAGGTAGGTTATAGGTAGGTGGAAGGAAAGTAGTAGGTAGGTGTTAGGTAGGTAGTTGGTAGATGGTAGGTGGTAGGCAGGTGGTAGGTAGGTGGAAGGTAGGTGGTAGGTAGGTGTTAGGTTAGGTGGTAGGTAGATGGTAGGTAGATGGTATACAGGTGGTAGGCAGGTGGTAGGTAGATGGTAGGTAGGTGGAAGGTAGGTAGATGGTAGGTGGTAAGAAGGGTGAAGGTAGGTGGTAGGTAGGTGGAAGGTAGGTGGAAGGTAGGTGGTAGGTAAGTGATAGGTAGGCGGAAGGTAGGTGGTAGGTAGGTGGTAGGAAAGTGGAAGGTAGATGATAGGTAGGTGATAGGTAGGTGGTAGGAAGGTGGAAGGTGGAAGGTAGATGATAGGTAGGTGATAGGTAGTTGGTAGGTAGACGGCAGGTAGGTAGATGGTAGATGGTAGGTAGGTTATAGGTAGGTGGAAGGAAGATTATAGGTAGTAGGTATGTAGGTGGTAGGTAGGTGGTAGGTAGGTGGTAGGTAGGTGGTAGGTAGGTGGAAGGTAGGTGGAAGGAAGGTAGTAGGTATTTGGTAGGTAGGCGGAAGGTAGGTGGTAGGTAGGTGGTAGGAAGGTGGAAGGTAGGTGGTAGGTAGGTGGTGGTTAGATGATAGATAGGTAGATGGTAGATAGGAAGATAGTAGGTGAGTTATAGGTA
This sequence comes from Noctua fimbriata, assembly GCA_905163415.1. NCBI lineage: Eukaryota > Metazoa > Arthropoda > Insecta > Lepidoptera > Noctuidae > Noctua > Noctua fimbriata. The sequence goes on from LR990922.1 coordinate 3,241,093, forward strand.
GGTGGAAGGAAGGTAGTAGGTAGGTGGTAGGTAGGTAGATGGTAGGTGGTAGGAAGGTAGGTGGTCGGTAGGTGGTAGGAAGGTGGAAGGTAGATGATAGGTAGGTGATAGGTAGGTGGTAGGAAGGTGGAAGGTGGAAGGTAGATGATAGGTAGGTGATAGGTAGTTGGTAGGTAGACTGCAGGTAGGTAGATGGTAGATGGTAGGTAGGTTATAGGTAGGTGGAAGGAAAGTAGTAGGTAGGTGTTAGGTAGGTAGTTGGTAGATGGTAGGTGGTAGGCAGGTGGTAGGTAGGTGAAAGGTAGGTGGTAGGTAGGTGTTAGGTAGGTGAAAGTTAGTTGGTAGGTAGGAAGATGGTAGGTGGTAAGCAGGTGGTAGGCAGGTGGTAGTTAGATGATAGGTAGGTGGTAGATAGATGATAGGTAGGTGAAAAGTAGGTGGTAGGTAGGTGGTAGGTAGGTGGTAGGTAGGTGGTAGGTAGGTGGTAGATAGGTGGTAGGTAGGTGGTAGGTAGGTGGTAGGTGGTAGGCAGGTGGTAGGTAGGTGGAAGGTAGGTGGTAGGTAGGTGCTAGGTAGGTGAAAGTTAGTTGGTAGGTAGGAAGATGGTAGGTGGTAAGCAGGTGGTAGGCAGGTGGTAGTTAGATGATAGGTAGGTGGTAGATAGATGATAGGTAGGTGAAAAGTAGGTGGTAGGTAGGTGGTAGGTAGGTGGTAGGTAGGTGGTAGGTAGGTGGTAGGTAGGTGGTAGGTAGGTGGTAGGTAGGTGGTAGGTAGGTGGTAGGTAGGTGGTAGGCAGGTGGTAGGTAGGTGGAAGGTAGGTGGTAGGTAGGTGTTAGGTAGGTGAAAGTTAGTTGGTAGGTAGGAAGATGGTAGGTGGTAAGCAGGTGGTAGGCAGGTGGTAGTTAGATGATAGGTAGGTGGTAGATAGATGATAGGTAGGTGAAAAGTAGGTGGTAGGTAGGTGGTAGGTAGGTGGTAGGTAGGTGGTAGGTAGGTGGTAGGTAGGTGGTAGGTAGGTGGTAGGTAGGTGGTAGGTAGGTGGTAGGTAGGTGGTAGGTAGGTGGTAGGTAGGTGGTAGGTAGGTGGTAGGTAGGTGGTAGGTAGGTGGTAGGTAGGTGGTAGGTAGGTGGTAGGTAGGTGTTAGGTAAGTGAA